>ML819984.1:85319-112260 GCA_009831015.1 Picea engelmannii | reverse complement strand
GTTTCAAGAACCAAAGAACCAATGCCTTTCCTGTAAGACAAAAATTTCAAACCTATCTACTAGTGTTTCCATTAGGCATGGAGTTATTTTGCAAAAACAAAAACTAAAAATAAAATTTACAATGGCAAGGCTTTGGAACCTTAGATAAAATAAAGTTTCATAAAATGCCCATTTATTGGGCCACCAATCATTTCTTCACCTTCCAGACTTTGCAGAATGAAGGTGTTGTTGTGTTGTACTTGAGTTATCATGAAAGGACCGGTCCGCAAAGAGTCAAACTTGTCGTGCTTGCCTTTATCTTGTCCGAGAGCATCCCATTTAAGAACCCAGTCACCAACCTGAAAGTTGTCCACCTTTTCTTTTCTATCAAAAGTATCCTTGATCCTCTTTTGATGAGATTCTGATTTATCCACCAGTTGATCTCTGACTTGCTGCAATTCTACCAAGTCAAGCATTCTTCTCACCATATCATTTGATTCAGTTTGTTCTTCCTGAAAGAACTTAGCCACTGATAGAACTAGCCGAATGGGGAAAATGGCATCTATTCCATAAACCAGTTTGAAAGGAGAAGTTCCTATGGATTTCTTGATAGTCACTCTATCATCCCAAAGAGAAAAATTTAGTTTAGAATCCCAGCTCCTTTGATTCTCCTCCAACAACTTTCTGATGATTCTGACTAGACTCTTATTGGATGACTCATCAAGGCCATTTCCTCAAGGGTAGTAGGAAGTAGAGTGTACCAATTGAATGCCCATTGACTTACACATGTCAACCAATGCATCGGATTTGAAGGCTACTGCATTATCTATCACCAGCCTTTTTGGGCAACCAAATATGATCAAAATGTTTTCATAGAAAAACTTCATGACAACCTGATGAGTGGCATTTATAGTGGGGATTGCCTCTATCCACTTGGTAAAATAGTCAGTGGCTACCATGATCCACTTATGCAGGATTAATCTCGCCTATGAAATCTAAGCCCCACTATTGAAAAGTACCATTCACTATAATAGGTCTTAGGGGTAGAGATTTTAGTTGCTGCTCCACTGTGAATCTTTGGCACTTATCACAAGATTTCACAAAGGTGCACACATCTAAATGAAGAAAAGGCCAATAATACCCAACCCTTAGGATTTTATGAGTTTTGGTCTTCCAGTAATGATGGCCTCCACAAATACTCGAATGAAACTGATGCATGAATTCAACTGACTCATCTTTGTCTAAAGATCTCAGTAGTAAACCAGAAGGATCTTTCCAATACAAAATATTATCATTAATGCATAACTTAATTGCTTTGAGCTTAAGGTCTCGGGCTTGAGTCATGCTAAGTTCAGGAGAAACCTCCAACTTCTGTAAAAAATGGACAATACCTGAATACCACTCACATGAAGACAAATTCTCGGCCACCTACTGGCTGTCATGTTGCTCTTCTACTGCTACCCCTGTTTGCAAACTTGCCGAACTTTCCCCAATGAAATTTATTTCTAAAATATCACAATTCTCTTCTGTCATGAGCTTGGCAAGGCCTTGGCCTTTTACCAGCTTGGTGGGCTTCACTTTTATGTCAAACTCAATCATCTTTGTGATCCATTTATCTCTCTTTCCATCAATATCAGGCTGGGTCAAGACATCCTTCACAGAGGCTGAAGGAACATAGGCAACAACATTTGCATGGAGGATATAAATTATGAAAGGTTTTAATGACTTAATGAGAGCATAGGCTTGTTTTTCTATAGGATCATACCTTAGTTCAACATCCCTGAGTGATTTTTTGAAGAAATCCACTAGGTGATCAAGACCTTCATCATCTTTTTGTAACAAGACTGCTACCACTGTGTCATAGGAAGCAAAAGAGAAAATATAGAAATTCTTGGTGTAATCCAGACTGATTAGAGTAGGAGATTCCATGATAACCTGTTTTATATCCTGAAATGAACTTCTTGCATTGTCTGTCCATTTTATCTTAGATACCTTTTTTTATCATGGAGGTTATATGTTTCACTAATTTAGAGAAATTAGGAATAAACCTTCTGACAAAATTGATCTTACCAAGTAGGGATTGGATATCCTTCTTTGACCTTGGTATGGACAACTTCTGAATCGCTTCCACCCAAGCTGGGTCAATTTTCACTCCCTCTGCTGAAACAATGTGGCCTAGGAGCTTACCCTTCTTGAGAGAAAATTGAGACTTTTTTGGGTTCATCAAAATCCCAAACTGTCTACATTTCAAAAATACTCTTTTTAGATGCTTCAGATGCTCTTCATGACTACTGGAATAAATTGTGATATCATCGTGATAGATGAGGACAAACTTGTCCTTCTCTCCCACAAACGCTATGTCCACGGCCCTCTGAAAAGTGGCCCCAACATTCATTAGTCTGAATGGCATCTTGGCGTACATGAAGGTACCCCAAGGAGTAGTAAAGGCAGTTTTTTCTTGGTCATCAGGGTGTACAGACACCTGGTTATTGCCTGAGAAGCCATCTAGGAAAGACATGACACTAGATCCTAAAATTCTTTGTAGCAAGTGTTCCATCTTGGGTAGGGGATATTTGTCTTTCTTGGAACATTTATTTATGTTTCTAAAATCAACGCATAACCTGATCTCACCATTTTTCATTCTCACTATTACTAGGTTTGCAATCCATTTAGAGTATCTCAATGGAATTACGATTTTGGCATTGAGGAGCTTTTTGATTTCTTTTTCAATTATAGGAAATAAGAGAGGACTGATAGGTCTCAGATTTTGTCTGAATGGGATGGTGTCTTTCTCCAGGGGAATCTTATGTTGAATGACATCAGGATTATAGGTTTTCTGATCACTGCATTTCTAGGCGAAAACATCAGCAAATTCCTTCATAATGCTGCAATATTTTGACCTCTGATCAACAGTTAAGTCAATGGATAGATTTATGAATTTAGAATGACTATGGCTTCCTATATTGTGCTCATGGAGAAAAATATCCTTCTCCTTATTATCAGGTTTGTAAGGGATATTGTTTTGGTCAAAAAGATTCTCAAGAGGCACCAAATCCCTAGGTATATAATCATTTGGCAGTTGAACAATATCATGTTGACCCATTTTTCTCTTCAACTTAGGATTTTTGGATTCCCCTACATTTTGATTTTCCTGGTCAATATGCATATCATAAAATTCATCTACAACCTGGAGAAATATACTAAGCTCATTATCATCTTCAAAAACTTTCCAATATTTGATATTGTTGGGCAGAGATGGTCTATATTTGACTTGGATTTCATAATTCAGTCTAGGAGGCATGGGAGGAATGAACATACTGGCCGAGACAACAAGGGAATCAACTAGGTGATTCATAGCTCTGGGTATATAAGAAATATCAAAAATGGAAAAAGAGTCCCTAAGTTTCCATACCTCATCCCTATAAGCTTTCAACCTAACATGTTTTGCTTGGAAAGTACTGTTCACTTGTTGTATAATGAGATCTGCATCTCCAAACACCTTTAGATCTTTGATTCCCATCTCCTTGGCAGAATTTAAGCCCAAAAAAAAATCCTCATACTCTACTATATTTTTAGTAGTCTTGAAATCAAGTTTAAAAGACAAATGAATAGCCTCATTTGAAGGAGAAATCAAAACTACACCTGCACCTATTAAGTATTTGGTACTGGCACCATCAAAGAACATGCTCCATATGGGAGTAATATCTCCCATAGTTTGTTGATAAGTAGGCTTTGTGAGATGAAAAGGAGCTGGCTAAGAATCATCTATTTGCAGAATGCATGCCCCAAAGTCTGTGTCCAATGCATAAACGAGATGATTTACATAACTTTTCTCATCACCAATGATGTAAGCAAGATGATTCTCTCTGTAAAGTCTCTTTACCTCTCCTCCAAACATCGATACTGTGGCATACAAAATATCCATTTGTAGGGTACCACCTAGCCTTTTTCTCCATGAACGTGAAAAGAGGAGGCCGAACTTGGGTGGGATATTAGCCACTACAACATCCATTACCGTGCTTCTCATTGGAAGCTGGGCAAGGTTTATGACAACGTATTTTATGAAGTTGAGGCATTTGACTTTCCTAGAGTCAAAAGAGAATATATCATGGTAAGTTTTTGTGACGTCAAGCCCAAGCTCATCCATCACTGCTTTAGGAATAAGATTGTGTGATGCTCCGGAGTCAAGCAAGTAGTTGTGAAGGATCTTGTCATGGACATTCAGGGATATGTAGAAGGGTGGAAAAGAATCCTCTCGGTCCTCAACCATAGGTCCTATAGTCACTATGGGCTTATCATCCTGAAGGTTTACATAATCAACGGCTATGGGAGTCTTTGGGTGAAGGGACTTGAGGATAGCAGACTTGATTATGTCATTCTTCATAAGTTCAATCAATGGCATAGGCATTTTTACCTTCTAAATTTCTGATTCGAAATTAAATGAATATGATATTTTGTCGAAAGGTCTTACCTCATTAGAGGGATCTTTGAGGGACACCTGTTCCTTAGCTTGGGGCTGCAATGGCTTCTATTTCTATTTTGTAGGAGTGGGGATCTGCTTTGCTGCAACAACATCTTTATTTTTTCCAGGGGCAACAAGCAATGGCTTTGAAGCAACAGTCTTAGATCTTAAATTATAACCTGGATGATCATCTTTGTGATAAAAATATTCTTCAATGCTTGTCTCATTAATATTCTCATTCATGAGGGTCTCGTCATAATCTATTTGTGTTAATAAAGAGGAATTAGCATCATCCTCAAAACAATTGATGTCATCTTCTTCTTCAATTTCGCCATGAGATAGCTCTTGCTCTTCTTCTAGGACAACATTTGGAAAGGGGGCCTGATCCTTTGGTCTTCAGCTGCATTCTTGTCTCTATGAAGGATCTGGACCTGCTGGTTGTTCCTTCTATAGGGGAATGCATTGGGATTCCTAGGAGCATAGGCATTAGGCTCTTTACTTCTTGCTGGTTGCTGACTCTGAATTTTCAGGTTTGACATCTCCGAGGTCAAGATGTCCAACATCTTGGCCATATTTTCCGTTTTGGTATTTGAAGAAGAAGGAGGATCAACATATGACTTCTTTCTCTCAAATTTTCCTTTAAGTTTCTTGGATGTCATAATGTTAGATTCAACCTCAAGAGAAGCATCTTGCATTAAAGAGAGTGTGTCTAACCTTCTTTCTCTAAGGATTAAGAAAATTTTTGGATCCAAGGCAGAAGAGTAAGTAATATTTGTTGATGCGTCAGTCGACTTGATCTCTGCAGGGATCTTGCCAAACATCTTATTGAATCTTTTGGTGAAGTCTGAGACAGATTCACCATTTTCCCTTCTTAGATTTCCAAATTCAGTAATATAATGCAAGAGGTCTCTTGTTTCTCCCCAATGTTTCAAAAACACTTCATTTAATTGCTCAATACCTTTCATTGAATTAGTTGGCAGTTCCTTGAACCACATCCTAGCTTGACCATCCAAGCTCTGCATAAAAATTCTGGTCCAAACATCTTCATCTGAAATGTTAATGTTCTCAGCATAGGCATAGAAAGCCTCTATGTGTTCTTCAACAGTATAATATCCAGATCTAGTAAACTTGGGCATATATTTATGATAATCTCTTGTTGGCATGGATGATAAGGGACTGAGAAAAACAAGAGGAGCATATCTATTGGCTAAGATCTGTTCCATTTTTGTCAAAGGAGAAGCCATGGCAATCTTGGGGGTTGATGCAAAGGAAGAAGTTTCTGTAGATGACGGTTGAGATGGGACAGGTGGGACTATGGAAAATGGTGGTCTTACTTCACTAAGGAATGAAATGGAAGCACTGGTAGAATGACTACCCTAGAATGTGGTTCCCGAATAAAGTGGGAAATAAGAAGATCTGTAAAACTGGCCGAGCAGTAAGGCCAAGTTTTCTTCACCCTTAGAGGAAAGATATTGTAAAATATCTTCAAGAACAGGCAAAGTAGTATGAGTATGGAAATAACTTTCTACAGGTTCAGTTTGTGAAGAATTCAAGGAAGAGGAAGAATCCTCTTCTTGGATAAATTCTACAACTTCTTCTCCTAAGTTGGATATAGTAATATGCTCATAAATAGGATCTATAACATCAGAAGAAATTGAAGGCTCATCACCCTTCAAGCTCTAAAAAAATTACAATTTTCTGAGAACTAGAAGTTTTAGCAGAATTGGATTCGACAAGAGGTTCTCTAGATACAAATAAAGAAGTGTTTCTTGAAATACCTGGTCTAGATTCTCTTGTAGATATGGAAGTTTGTCTTTGCAATGATTTTCCACTTCTGATGATCTTCTCAGGGTCAGAAACTGGTGTTTCCAGTGGCCTTTCTTGGTTTTCTCTGGTATGAGCCCTTCTCAGAGCCACTTTGTTCCAATGGAGTCGCCAGATAGATGATTACAACTGGAAATGTGTCCAAACTTTGTCTATCATCAAATTTGGATCTATTTCTTCTCCCAAGGAAGTTGAGCTTCAATCTCTATTCCCTGACAACGACATCAATTTGTTATCACTCCAGGAAACTCTCCTAGGCTGTATCTCAGAGATGCCTGGTAACTTAACTATTTTTTATAATTATTTTATCAATAATGGGTGTAGGATTGGATCAAGATGAATATCTAAATCACTAGATTGGATCTTCAAGACAATCTAGTTATATTCACAAAGTACAAGGCCTTCAAGAGATATTACCAGATGGGTTTGTAGATCAAATAGATAAGAAACCAATCAATTAACCAAAACATACATAAAACATATATATGATGGGTCAACAAACTAGCAATGGATGCTTATGATTCTTGTTGCGCCTCTTTTGTCACCTAAATGAGAAAAATAGAGGTTCTTATAAGCTTAGTTGGGTTAGCTAAGAAAGACAACAGTAAATGAAAGGGTTAGAAGAATACACATAAAAGACTAAGCTAAGAATTAAACTAGGAAAGGAAAAAACAATTAAACTATTGTGCATAAGGACATAAGAACAAGAAACAAACAAGACTCATATCACCAATGGAAAGGATCGTGTTAGTGAAAAGAAAACACCAAAGAGAAAGGGGACTTTGGGTCCCTTCTTCCTCCAAGGGAGGGCTCTTGGACCCCCAAGATTGAGCTCTTCTTACAACTTGAAAAATTGAAATAAATGGTGAAAGAATCCCAAGCTAACCCACTTCTGGTCAAATCGACTTGGAAGCTGAACCAAAAGTGGGTGGGAGGCTGACCAACATCATAAATGTGTCATTATTAGGTGTGCATGGCTTTTAGCATCCATAGTCATGCATCGTGCACATGTGCGCTTTTCCTGTGTTTCTTGATGGCGCATGTGCGCACGCACCTTGTACAGTCATAGCGCATCTTGATTTTATAACTGGTTGTATAGTTTTGGACCTTTTGGAAATGATTTTTTGGTAATTTTGGTCCATGAGTGAACTCATAGCTGTTTGAAAATGCTGGATTCTTGTAACCATTTGTGGACGAAATTTCAGTGATAACAGATGCCCCCTGATGGATGAGGTTAGGAGCATATAGATAACCGAAATTCATCAATGTTTCTTTTACTAAGAGTACCGTTGTAAGAAAGAGCGATAGTGAGAGTATAAAGAGTGACCTATTGGAGGGAGAAGGGAACCTGTAGGACCCAACCTTTCGCAAGGTGTGGAAAATAAATTGTGTACAAACGAGGCGGGAATGCCCCATGCTCGTGTCATGTAACTCACAAAAGGGTGTTGTACAGTAAATGAAACTGTTTGTTGATGTAGACAACTGCAGTGCCCTTGAGGGAGGTTTTGAAAAAGACAGAGGACAATTTTGATGAGGAACAATACTCTGAACAGTAGGAAATGACACTTGTAAGAAGTATCATGGATTCTGTGGGCATTGATAGCCCAACAAAGTTCATAGGTCTTTGGAAAATATAAAAAAACAACTGCAATAGTCGTAAAGTAAGACCCATCGTAACATGAGAAAGTATTGAAGTTGAATGTTATGGGTGTCAATGAAAACAAAGATCAATGATGGTTATCCCTGTGTCGTCTAAGACTCCTCATTGTAAAGGTAATGAGAGTCAAGATATTATCGCCCTTCTAGAAACTGTGATGATGTCGACAAAAAGTGAGACGCGACTCCAAGAAGCAAAGGGCTTTGTGAAATCCACTAGGTGTGGTCAGGAACTGAGGAGGTACATGGACGAAGTCAAGATGCATGGAGACTCAATACTGCCCTTGGTTGGGAATATATGCGAAGTATAATTGGTCGCAACTATTCAACTAGGTTGAGTGTCAGGGGGACAATGAGACGTGGGATCAATTGTGCTAGAGGTAGGAAAAAGTGAACAAACTTAGAGAGTAGAGGTAGGTGGCCTGTGGGATACTCAGAGTTTATGGATGATGTCAACAAGAGTAGGTGATAAGGAATGCCCCAACCAAGGGCGACATGGGTTGCATTTTCCAAAAAGGAAGAAGGTCGCCAAAGGTGACGATAAAAAGCTATGTAAGATGTTGGAAACAAAAGATCAATTACAAAAAGAATTAAAAAATTAGTGGGGATAATAATGCAGATACATAAATGGGTGCCCTAGTGTAAGATGTCTTGGCCTGAGTTTGGCGCAAGTTGGTTAAAAAATAAGTGGAGGGTTGGGGCCCCATAGGTGGGTTTCTGTAGTAGGGAAATGTATGGAGGGAAATTTGAAGATGGGAAAACCGACGGTGGATAAAATGGATGGTAAATGATGTTGCGGGGGTGCAATCAAAATAAAACCATGAGGAAGTGCCCTGGGAGTTTGTTGGGTAGGCTAGCAAAATGAGGAGAAGGAGTATGTGGTTGATTCATGACATGATGTAAGACTATAGGGACTCACATCCCTAAAGGTTGAAACAACATGTGTGTCAAAGTGCCAAGGGGGGCTATGAATGGGACAAATCATGTCGGGGAGAGTGCTATTGGGTGACAGTACCCAAAATGCAGTGGAGGTGATAGTACTGCAGAGCCGGATATAGGGACCCTAAAGGAAAATTTTAGAGGGTGTGACTGGAGATGCAATTGAGATTCAGAGGGAATGATTACATGCCAATGTCAATTATATACCTGAAGGGGTTGCGCTGGTGTGTGATGACCAAGTACCTGCAAACATGACAACCAAATACCCGACGTGAACAATATCTGAAGATAATCGAACATATAATCGTTTATTTGATAATTTTGAACATGAGCATGTGTACCTAAATGGGGTATGGAAAAATGGCTCCCTGGGGGATAAGGATGAAAAATGGCTTGGGGACTGTCTTGATGTAGATGACAGGGTACTGATCCTGTGGCTGAAGATGGATTGAAAAATGGACGCTCGGAGATCCTAGAATTGAGTCTGGAAGTTTGGAAAAAAGGGCCTATATATATCTATGGGGCCCACATTTCCACCTCATTTGTATTTACTGCTATAGTGGTTAGAGAGGAGATTGCAGAGAAGATTCAGAGATTCCAAGAGTGCGAAGAAGCCGATCCGGGAGGTGAGAGAGTCAGGTTAGTGGTCTCATCCTCTTGTACAGTAGTTAGGTGTCAATTTTTGGGTAGGACCGTACGGTGGATTTTTAGGGTTGTGGACCCCCAAATGTGCGGACGATCGATGGAGACCCACACATAAATGCACGAATGTAATGGGCACAACCACACAGGGGGGGCGCTATTTGGGAAAACAGGCATGCATGGGGTGCACGCCTGTCTGAAACACAACCGCGCATATGTGCGCGAATGTGTTGCTGACAGTTGCACATGAGTACGCAACTGTGTATTGAACAGGAACGCACCGAATGTGTGCTTGTGGGATTAATAGGCATGCATACATGCATGCCTGTGGGGTAAACAGGTGCTCATGGGTGATTGCCTATGGGTAAAATAGTCGCGCCTTTGAGGCAAAGTTGAGGTTGAGAAAACTTATCTCCCTTTTTTTTTGGAATATTTTGGTTTTTTTGTGATAGTTGATCGAGTACTGTATATGTGGATGCAGGTGATCATTTGGGATGATGCTGATCCATTGGAGAGAGAGGGACAGGGCCTGACTGAGGGAGGCCGTGAGCAGGGATGATTTTAAGGGCTAAATTTTTCTCATGGGCTAATTTTCCATGTTTTTTCCAAAAAGGAGATTTTCTATTTTAAAAATGATTTGCCCAAATTCTATAGGATAAAATTATTTTACCTTAAAAATCGCCAAAATTTTATAAAAACTATATAAAATAATTAGAAATTTGAATATTTTACAAAAATATTGCCAAACATTTATAGTTGACATATGAAGGATTAGTAAGATTTGCCAAAGTTTCTACATTTTAAAATAAATTTCCATCCTTAAAATCATCCCTAGCCGTAAGGGATGAGGAGTCGACGGTTCGTGGTGCTTTGGTAGCCTGTGGGTTGTTGAAGTTTTTTGAGTGCCCAATATTGAGGGCATTGGAGTATCTGCTACAATTCCTGATCTCAATGTGGAGTCCGGAGTTGCAGTGTTTTATTGTGCATGGGGAGCACTTGGCATTCTCTGATGAGGAGGATGTTTATTTTCTGACTGGGCTCCCTTTTCGGGGAACCTTGCTGCCATCCGAGTCGGTGGTAGTTGGAGAGGGGCAGTTGGCTACCCTTGCCCAGACATATTGTTCGAGAGAGGATTTTATGTCTGGGTCAGTGGTGAGGATTGGGCTAATGGATGCCCTAGTACATTGTTTCATGGAAGCAATGGTTGTGAGAGTGTATGGGTTACTCACAAATCAACATATCAGTGGTGGCCAGCTGAGGATCATGCAACGGGCACTAGGGGTGAGCATTTCTCCTGGGGCCTGATGCTGCACGCCAAGATGGTGGGAAAACTCACCAGGTGTTGAGTGGCCGACTTAGGGGATTTTGCCTTTGGATCTATCTTGGTGGCTTGGTTTTTAGAGAGGGTGCCGATGTTGTGCCTGAGAGTTTTGTTAGACCCACTGGGAGCACGAGAGATGCAACTGCAGTGATGGTCGATGATTTTGGTTCGTCATGGGGGTGGGGAGGGTGGCCACTACTTCACGGTCAAGGCTGCAGAGGTGTGGCATCAGATTCCATAGATCATATTGCAATTTCCATACAGTGGGATAGATTTCTGTGATGACCCTGAGATGATATTGCCTCTGGGAGAGGTATTTAATCGTTGAGGTACAATGTGTTGGTTGCTGGTTTTGTTGATTGTTTTTTTAGATAGTATAGCATATGGTTGATATTTGTATGGATGCTAATACTATCATGTGTTTGTTTGTGTATATGTGGGTCTGTGTGGATGAGAGGTCGAGCTGATCAGAGTGCCAGCCTACCAGGGGCCTGTGAGACCACCGCGGGGAGAGTTGCGAGCAGGGGAGAGGCGACATTGAGAGGATGTTGGGGTGAGGCTCGGTGATGATGATAGAGTGGCCTGAAGATGTTGTTATGATGACCCCAAGGTAGGGCCATCACATGCTCCTCCAGCTAAGGTCGGGGGAGAGTTTGATGATTTTCACCACTGACTAGAGGCGGTTCTATAGGGAGTGCCCGAGAAGATGTGGGTGTGGATCCAGGATGAGGGGATCCTAGAGCAGTGTATTGGGCTATCGGTGGAGTCGCGGACCTTGATCCACAGAGCAGTTGTAACCGGAGCTGCGATGACTGGATGGTTTCCTTCGGGACCTGAGGGACCTGGAGATGGTGGGGTACCTCCACCAGAGGGAGGACCTGGTGCTGGAGCACTAGAGGCACCCTGAGGGCTGCTAGATATGTAGTTGTGTATTTGATATAGGCTGGTGAGCTCATTTTGTATAGTTGTGACATCCAATTTTGTATTTGGCAGGTATGAGGTGATTCACCTGCCTATAGGCAATGTACTATTTTTGTAAACACTTTATGGCATGTGGACCGATATATATATATATATATATATACATACATTTTTGGATCTTTGTGTACATGTGTGATGTGTTTGTTGTTGATGATTTTTTTTTTTTGATGTAGTGGATGATGTCTAATCTATATGTTGTGATAGACTGCTGGTGGTTTATGTGTATGTGAAAATGTCTTGATCTGATATATGCCAATCTAGTATAATGTTAGCCATGGTATATGCTATTTGATTGAATTGTCTTGGGATATTTGTAAATGTAATGGAATCAAAATGTCGAGATAAAAGTATAACCTAGAGGTATTTGCGAAAGAGGCAAGGATCATAGACACGATATACATTATTGAGATGGAGGACGACAAGTTGGGAATCTAATAAGACGCTAAGGTGACAAATATGGCAATGATTGGCCTCAACGAGGAGACTAATGACGGTGGTGTACTCTGCTTGATTGTTGGTGGTTGAGCCTAAACATATGCCACTAGTGTGGAGTAGGTCATGTGAAGGCGAATAGAAGGCCCAAGCAGCCGAAGCAAGATTCTGTGTCCAATGGCTAGCTCTGTCGACGTAACCGATGTGGTAGGTCGATAGAGGTGGCATCTGTCAATAACATGAGTGATATATTAGATGGGAGGTATGGATAAAAGAAGACTGAAATCTATACAAAAGACGTACAAAAAAGAAAGAGCCTAGTGTAGTATAGCTATGCTTAGGCATAAAATTTATTTAAGTACAACCTGTTGATGGGTTCCTTGAGAGGATGGCCTTCGGGGGAGGCCAGGATGTATGCGCCTTTAGTGAGGCAATGTTGGATAATGTACAGTCCATGCCACAGGGACTCAAATTTTCCATGGCCAAGGGTATCATGAGTGATATCATAAGCGAGGACGAGGTCTCCTTCGTTAAATGAGTGAAGTTTGACATGGCGATCAAAGGTGGCCTTTGATCATTTTTTAGCTGCTTCATTGTTCTGTAATGAATATCGATGATATTCATCCAGGGATTCTAAGTTCAAGAAATGTTTCTCTATTGGGGTGGTGTCGAGTAATAGCTCAATAGTGGTGCGTAAGGTGGGAATTTTGCACTCGATGGGAAGAATGGCCTCAACCCCGTGGATTAGATGAAAAGGTGTGAAACCAGTGGCAGTTTTGACTGTTGTGCAATAATCCCAGAGCGAGAAAAATAACATATGATGCCAATTGGTTTTATGTTTGTTAACCATGCATTGTAACATGGTTTTTAAGACCTTGTTAACTGCTTCTACCTGTCCATTGGACTGAGGGTAGTATGGTGAGGAAAACTCATGGGAGAAGCCTAACCGTGATGAGAGTTCCATGAAAATATCATTCTCGAAATGTTTCTCGTGATCAGAGACTAGTTGGAGTGGTACTCCAAAGAGGGATATGATGTCGTTAAAGAAAAAACGCATTGCTGTGTCAGCGGTGTTGTTGAAGGTAGGCATGGCTTCATCCCACTTGGTAAAGTAATCAACTGCAATGACTATGTATTTGTGTTCCTTCCTAGATGTAGGGTTGCAAGTCATGAATTCGACGCCCCATTTACAAAAGGGACCAGCGATCAAGGTATATTCAATGTCAACCTATGCATATGATCAAGGAGTTACGCAATAAAATAAGAGTGATTTTATGGGAAAGGGACATGCCGTTGTATTATATTAAATGAAAGTAGAATATACAACCTAATTGCCTTGATGTCGCAATATTCCTTTCAGTGACCCTTGGTTCCAACACACACACTTGCTCTACACTTGCATGAAGAAGATCCAATACCTCTTGATAGACCAAATAGAGTCTTCAAGCTTCTGTCCAAGCAGGGTTCTTCACACAATTCTTTCATCAATTCTTCATTCAATCTTGCTTAACCTTTTCCATGAGAAACCTTTCAATATATAGGAGAAGGAGGGATGGTTACATGGATGAAGATGATCCCACCAAATCTGAGAAGTGAGTAGGATTCCAACCATGTGAATGCCAACTCATTTTCTAGAAGATCCCCTTCTAGAACCTTCGTGACCTCTTCTCCTTTCCAAGCTTAAAAACAGGTTCGCACCCTATCTATGGATAATATTGCAAACAGTTCTCACCCTAAGTGTGGGTGGCCTGCGAGAATGAGGGATTATTGGCACCTTGTAACATAGGCAGCCTGCGAACTCATCTTAAAAATGTGTTTTTTGCAAGAAGAACACAGTCACTTTTCTCAGGAAAAAATTCCTTGTGGGAGCCTAAACACATCCCTTGTAGAGGCATCACCAGAGTGACCAAAATAATGTGTAACAGAATGCCCCCCAAAGTATGAGGCTAGAATTTGTGACAGCCAAAATACTTTGTAAACTGCGTGTGTGTGTCAGAAACAAGGAGTGCACTTAATCGGAAAACTGTAAACAATCAAGCATCTACAGAATATAATACCAGTTCTGAGGTAGGCATTTCCATGCTCAGATCACAAATGAATGGAAACGTAGGTCACGACCACCAATCATACACCGTGGATCGATGCCGTCAAAACACTACATAGCCACCAGGAATACACTGTGTATCTATGAAAAAAGACTTATTAAGACGACATAGCCACATGACATACAAAATGGATCTATGTGCTGATACAAATCATACATACTCCATCGCAGCATGGATAAAAAAGATGATACCTAGGGTCTTCAATCTCGTCACCTGAAAGTACGAATCTAGTCATGCGATTACATGTGTTGAAGTCAAGCATGGTAGAAACCACTTGATTATTGGTCATTGATGAAAACCATTAAAAAGTGTGAGGGAAATCACCATTGATGTCAATGACTCCCAAGGTACAAAAGTACAATCCGAATGAATGCCAATGAATGAGATAAAGTCGAGCACCCGAAGGAATCTCTCGATCAGGGATCAATGATGTGAAACCCCTGTCAAAAGCGAAGAGACCTGCCATTAAGGCATGCAGGTTCCAAGGTACTAAATGATTTCTAAGTCTCATTTTTGGATAATGAGTTGGAGTCGACGGAATAAGACTCATCACAAAAGGGCCTTAACGTATCCCCCATCAATGATACGAAATAAGTAACAGATTTTGAGGATGAGACAAAGTATGAATATGAGTCGAAACAGACACAGGGAAGGCTGACATAGTAATAATGGAAAATTGTAGATGGCCGACTCAATAGAGGGCTCGTGTGAACTTCTCTTGAACATATGAACGACATGACCAAAGACTTGGTAGCACTGACTCAAAGACGACCCAAGATATGACCTTGTAGCAAGTCAAATAAGAGACAAATGGATTTCCCAACCTGGATTCAAATGATGAATAGGGGGTGTCATGTTCAAGAGCGACGCTTACTGCCATTAATATGAATACGAAAACACATCCCTTTCCCAAAATTTCCCCCACCATTTCTGGCGAGTACCTCTTTATTTTTACGCAAGATTGAGGAGGATAACATATGCTTGTTGATGTAATCCTTCGGATGAGTCCCTCGGAGTATATTTAACGAACCCTAGGAAGGAGTGGTTCGGTCCCATTGCGGGACTTTCAATGTTTGTTTAATGAGTCCAAGGATAGAAAACTCAGGAGCTTTTCATGTTTTGAGAGTCTGAAAAACACTTAAAGAGAACTCTCCCAATTCCTTTTTCATAAATAAGTTCGACGAGACTGAAAAAGTGATAAACTATCGACCATCGAACGTTTTCTTCAGATACTTTAACGAGCGTGAAGAGAACAAGATCGCTCGACAATCTTTTCATTTTTGTGGAGTGTGAAAAGAGATTAAAGGATACTCCCTTAGCTTCGTCATTTTTGTGTTACCACAATGATTATGAAAAGACGAGAAAAATTATACTCGGTTACAGTCTCATATATTTTCGAGCGCGAGAACGAACAAAGACTGAGCTCGAGGTTTTTCCTACAAAAACCCTAAAAAAGTAATTGTACATGCGACACAAAGAAAAAATACCTGTACCCCCTCGTTTGGACTTTGAAGTTACCATACCTACGGAAAACCATACTCACAAGGCTATTAGGGCATTAGGTTTTAGCAGCAAAGCAATACAAATAATATAAAAAATCAATAAAACATAGTAAAAAGTGAATAAATATGGGTAAAAAGGGATTTTTACCATTTCATTGTGATTTTTCCAAAAACTTGCCCAACACACCTCATTTTCCCCCAAAATTTCTTTGTTCAATTGCGGGAGGCACAAGCGATCATTCGGTGAACCATTTCAGCCAACGAGGTAAGCTCTTGATCTTTCAACTTTTCCATGGTTTATTTTTAGTTTTTGTTGGCAATTTTTAGCGTTTTAGGTCCATTTTATTGTCACACCATGCGCTCGAGCATTCTCACAGGTGGGCCTTGCAGGATTTGTGAGAATATAGGATTCTCGTAGGTGGCCTTTAGGGCACCTGTGAGAATCTCGCATTGTGCCAAAGGCTCACCTACGAGGGTCGAGACATGGATTTTAAAATTAAATTTTGCTCAATAAAAATTATGCAAAAGTTTGAAACAAGTTGCTGACTCTTCTCTCATGGTTCTTGTGCATGTGTTTGACCATCACAATGCTGGAGTGGTGAGAAAGAGAACATGAGGAGGATGATGTTATTTCTGGGAATGACCCGGGTACAGTTTCTACCCTCCGGGATTGTGGGCTATTGAAATTCTTCAAGATTCCGGGCATGAGAGCCCAACTTAGGTTGTTGGAATATCTGGTCCATATGTGGGACATGGACCAACAGTTATTTCATGTGGGAGTCCATACACTAACCCTAGATATTGAGGATATCTATTTTATAATGGGTTTGTCACGACGTGGATACCATGCTACTTTGACCAGAGGCAGAGGCGGCGGGCTCCCTATGAGTGAGTATTGTCACCAGTATTGTGTTCCCGAGGCAGAAATAAGCAAGAGTAAGGTTGCTATTTGGGGGGTCCAAGACTTGACCTTGTGAACCATCTTGTTCACTATTGCACACATGGCTGGGAGCGCGGCTCCACACATGGCTCTCCAGAGCTACTTCCAATATGCCATAGAGTGCATGGAGCCTCGGGTCTTCAACTGGTCGGATGTAGTTCTCCACAGTATAAAGAGGCAATTGACGAAGTGTAGAAGGGGTAACTTGAAGCAGTTTGGGTACAGATCACTTTTAGTGTCCTTCTTCCTCGAGAGGGTCCCACTGTTACGATTACAGGTTGATTGGGGTTTATTGACCCCACAGGATCCGAGGATGTTGAGGTGGTGCAACCTCATGGCTCGACACGTAGCTGGGCCTATAATCAATTACACGATTCATTTTTTGACTGGTTAAGGCCCTAGATGCTGATGATTGATAACTACACATACACTGGTTTGGATTTCCAAGGGGATCCAGATTTGGCCCTGCCTGAGGATGCTCAGTGGGGTAATTTAGGTAAGAAGTACACATTTTGTTCTTTTTAAAATGTTTTTGCAAGTTTTATCATATGAAATGTTTTTATGTTTGTCCAATAACTAATCAAAAAATCTCTTTTTGATGACACAGATGTGGGGCCATATCGACCTCCAGGAACGTCTCCTATTCAATGACGAGGAGAGGCGGCTCTAGTGGCGAGATGGGATGCCGAAGACTATGAGGCAGTGGAGCAAAAATTGGAGGGGTTGACTGCGAAAATCCTGTATATTGCTATTGGGGAGGTCCCTAGACATTACCAGTGCCATACCATGGGTGTTTCTGAGTTTATCAGTTGACTGCTTCATAGGGTAGCTCAAGAAGTTGTGTGTTATCATGAGCATCATCCATGATGTTATTTTGTAGAATCTATGGGATTCGTATTTTGAGATTTTGGTCCTTGGACAGAAAATTTTTGTAAAAACTTTTGATCATTATATACATATATACGGCTTCTACCAACTTATCTTGTGTTGTGTCATACATATGATGTGTGATTGGTTTATAAATGGCCCAAATGTTTGTCTAACACATAGTTAGCTAATGCATCAGTCAATGTATTTAGACATCTAGGAATGTGTTGATAATCAATATAATCAAAATAACATTCCAAGAGGCGAATTCGTAAATATACCTGTAATAAAGTAGGACTTTGAATAACATATACATTACTTAGCTATAGTACTACTAGTTGCGAATCGAGTCATATAACCAGGTGGCAGATGCTAAGCGAAATAGCATCAATTAACAATTCGACGACGATGCTATATTCTACAATATTATTGGTCGCACGACGAAGGCACACACCTTGCAGACTAATAAGTTCATTTGTAGGTGCGTAAATTGCCCATGCAATAGAAGGAAGGTTTTGAGTACTACGGCTAACGCCATCGGTGTAGCCAATGTGGGGTAGTGAAGACTCTGACATCTGGAAACCAAGCACAATGTAACATAAGTGGTCGAGGACAGAGACCAAATAATGAAAAAGCATACTACAGTAACACACAAAACGTATGATACAATAAAATACAAGCACTCATGCACAGGTGATCTTAGGCATAGTACTTCTTTAAGTACAACCCATTTCTGGGTTCACTCAAAGGGATACCGTCGTAGTCTACCAACTCGTAAGCTCCTTTATCCAAAACTCATCTGACGATATAAGGACCTCTCCACATAGCTTCAAATTTTCCGGTTCCTAGCATATCCTGATCTTGTTCATAAAGGAGAACCAGATCACCTTCAGAGAAAACATGTGGCCTGACATGTTTGTCGCATTGGGCTTTGACGCGTTTCTTCTGGGCTTCTATAACTAGGGTGGAATCATGACGGGTTTCTTCTAATTGCATGAGATACAACATATGTTCTTCTTCGGCATAAGTGTTTGGGAGAAGTTTGACGACTAGTTTTAGGGAGGGTGTCTCCCATTCAATTGACAAGATGGCTTCTAGACCATAAACTAACTGGAATGGTGTAAACTTGGTAGCAGAATTAACGGATGTTTGATAAACCCACAATGTTGAAAACAACATCGTGTGGCAACTCATTTTGTGAATCCCTATCATTCATCGAAGCATGATAATGAGGATCTTGTTTATTTCTTTGTCTTGGTCGTTGGCTTGTGGATAATAGGGTGTTGATTTTTCATGGTGAAGACCCAACTTTTCAGTGAGTTCATACATCATAAAGTTTCTAAAGTGGCTACCGTGATCAGTAACGATAGCCTGAGGAACACCAAAATGAGCAATGATGTGATTGAATACGAATAATGCTGAAGTCCTTCTGGTATTGTCGAATGTTGGCATCGCCTTGGCCCATTTCGTAAAATAATCTACGACTACAATAATGTATCCATGCCCCCCGACCGAGTGAGGGTGACATGTCATGAAATCGATACCCCATTTCATGAAAGGACCAATGGAGACCATAGGGTGTAGAGGAGCGGGGTGTGATTGTATTTTATTGTTGTAGGTTTGGCAAGAGTGGAATTTTTGGATGTCAATTATACAATTGTTGAATAAAGAAGGCCAAAAATACCCTACTTGTAAGATCTTCTGGGTAGTATCATACCCAAACATGTGACCACCACAGGCTCCAGAACGGCAGTCATTTAAGTCTTTCTCAGCTTCATCAAATGTGAGGCAGAGTCGAAAAACAGTGTCAATCCCACGATGATAAAGAGTATCATCGAGGATAATATACTGATGGGCTTGGTAGTGTATTCGACGATGGTCAGTGCTAGACAAAGTGGGCCAGAAAGTCTGTGTTTGGAGATATATGATGATATCTACGTACCAAAGGTCATCGAAACTAATCAGGAAAAGGGATTCATCAGGTAATGAATCGACTGCTACATTTTCTGTCTCAAAATAGGGAAGGTCGCATATCAACTTGGAAAACACCAAGGATTTCTTGGACTTAGTGAGTTCAAATTCTAAGTCAAACTCCTAGAGTATTACGATCCATTTGTATTGTTTCCCCCCTAGCAATTGGTGTGTAAGAATGTGTTGCATAGGGTTGCAAGTAGAAATTACCGTAGTCTTGCAAGAGAGGATATAGTGCCGGAAACGTTGAACAACTTGGACAACTGCCAAGGCCAGTTTTTCAACATGTAAATACTTGGTTTCGGTAGTCATGAGACTCTGACTTAAGTAATAAATGACATGTTCGGCATGAGAATCATCCTTCTGGACAAGAACCATAGTGATGGTATAGTCTAAGGCTGCGAGGTAAAGGAAATAATCCCGACTGTAATCAGGAGGGGAGAGTAGTGGGGTATGTGTCAAAGATAGTTTCAAAGCTTCAAAAGATTTGTTGGCAGTGGTATCCCATATGAACTCAGAACCTTTCTTGAGCAGTCGCGTAAATCCAAGAGTTAGCTCAACATAGTTTGGGATGAAACAATGGAGAAAGTTTGCCCTCCCTTGCAAACTTTGTAATTGGAGAAGTGAGGAAGGAGGAGAGAGATAGAGAATCACCTCGACCTTCAAAAGATCTACCCTGATCCCTTGATGTGAAATAATAAATCCTACAAGTCGGACAGATTCTACGCAGAAAACACATTTGTGGGGATTCAAGCTTATATGGTAAAACCAACATCGAAGGAAAATGGCACGGAGGTGTATTGGATGATCTACACGACGCATGGAATGAGCAGGTAAGTCATCGAGATATGGCTGCACAATGTGCTTTATATCATGGAAGGTGTAAGACATAGCACGTTGAAAAGTTGTGCCGACATTCTTTGAACCGAACGGAAGTTTCTGATAGGCAAAAGTGCCACAAGGACAAATAAAAGCGGTCTTTTGTTGGTTCGCAGGAACAATATTGATTTGATTATATTCAAAGAAACCATCTATCAGAGAGAAGATTTGACTAATGGAACAATCGTTGACGATCTGGTCAATGAAGGGGGTAGGAAAGTTGTCTTTAGGACAAGCTTTGTTAATGTCCCTATAATCAATGCACATGCGGATTGTGAATTGTTTCTTGTCAATCAGAACAAGATTGGAAACCCATTCAGTTAGATCCATAGGGTAAATAAAGCCAACTTTGAGAAATTTCTCAACTTCAAGATTGATAGCGACCGCTTTACATGGGTGGACCGGATGAAGTGTTTTCGGATGGGTTTAGCGTATGGGTATGTCTTAATCTCATGTATCATAATGTCGGGGTCAATACCCAACATTTCTTCATAGCTCCAGGTGAAGACATCACAAAATTATTGGAAAAGAGACTTGTAGGTGACAACTTCGTCATGGGAACACGAAGCTCTAATATGCACATTTTTGACAATTCCAGGTTTTATGGATATGTTGAGGGGGATGGTGGGTGAGATGTTACTTAAGTTCCCTTCATAGATCAGATTATGTGTAGACTCGAGAATGGTAGAAATGACGACAAAGGTCGATGGGGTCGAGATCCATTGGTAACCCTTGATGGTGTGTTGTTCCAGGAAGAGGATGGAATGATGATGTCCATCGTCCCAAGGGGTGTCTTCCATAATAGACATAATCATCTCATCCATGGGAAAAATGACGCGAAATGGATCTGGAGATAAATCACCAAGAGAGGGGGTAGAAAGGGTTGTCGATTGAATGGCTTGATAAGCAGATTCGACCGGACTCAAAGGAATTTCGTCGCCATAATGAAGATGATATTCGGGGTTGGGTATCGTCCATGGGTTGTAAGACGCAGGGGTTCCGTGAACAGAGGTGGAGATCATGTTGATCGAGGCGACAAATGGATGTGGAACATCGAATGGTGGGATGGGGAAAGTACCCATCAACGAGGAATCTTTAAGAAGACCCACACTGACATTCTCGTATCTGGGGGGGTTTACAATGAAAGGTACGTTGTGGGTACGCGCATCAGAGTGAAAGAAGGCCAATCGGTCTACGGTAATGAATTTTCCTTGATGTGGGAAACGCATGACATGGAAAAGAGTCGACACAACTGCACACATGGAATCAATCTAGTTACAACCAAGTAGAAGGTTGTAATCGAGAGGAGAGTCAAAGACCTCCACTTCAAATTGGACCGTTTTGCCTTCTAACGTAATAGGCAATGAAGGGAGGACACTGTAAGGCTTAAAACTAAAGCCATTGAAGGATTTGAGTGTGTTGTGGGATTCAATTAGGAGGAGAGATAATGTCTTTCTAGTAGGTAATAGACATGACACAAGTCAAGGCACCCTCATCAATAACCGTTCTACAAATGTTTTTTTTGGAGAAAATAACTTGTATTTGGAAGGGGAGTTGAGGGGGTAACCTTGGAATGTGATATTCCAAGTCAAAAATTATTAAATTTGTATCTGTGGGGTCGATTCCACCAATATCTTTCAACAGTTCCTTCCGTTTTATAGGACAACTTTGAAGGACTTTGAGGGTTGACATTGCGGATGGTGCTTGGGCCAGATCTTCGACAATAATGTAGTTCTGGGCAGCGTGTGCATGAGGATTGAAAGTCGATTTTTGAACAACACCCTTTGGAGGAGGGAAAAGAACTGTATCTAGGCTCGGTCATTCGAGATGAAGATGGTCGTTGGTAGGTGGAGTCGTGGGAGATGGTTGGACCAATGAAGGAGGTATTGCATCAACCTTCTCTTTGGAGGAAGGATAATCTTTGGCTTGAGTGGTAAGTGTGATTTCATTTTTCTTTGAATCACTTGTACACATTAAGACATATGATGTATTGGAGGGGGAAGGTTGGTCATGAATGACCAATTGGGCATGTTGTTGAGAAGGGAAGGGTTGTGACAATACGGTCGGAGTGGGTGGTTTCATGGTCCCTTGAAAGAACTTGGTAACCTCAGATTGTCGTGGGAAATCCTTAGTGTAGTGATCATCACCACAGAAAAGACAAGGGTGTCAGGGTTTGCGCTTATCCCTATCGTCAACAGGTGGTGTTTTGGTTTTCTCAGTTTGTGGATTATTTTTATCCTCCTTGGTCTTACCCTTTCCCTTTTTGGATTTATTTTTGTCGGCGGGGGTAGATTGGGCAGATTTTACCTCAGAAGTCTTGCTGGTGGGAGGGGTAGGAGACAGAGCATTTTGAACATTAGAAGAAATGGATTTGGGGTTGTTGCTAGAGGTTTGGATGGAATGAGGTTGGGCATGGAAAGTGCCAATCACACCATCAGCTACATGAGAAGTAGTAGGAGCAGTTGAAGTAGTAAAGGTAGAAGAACGAGGTGTGTCAGGGAGTAAGTCATAAAAGTACGCATTTGTGAGTAAACGAGGTCTAGGTATTGGGAACGACTGATTGCCTATTCTTCTATGACAACTCCACCCATGGAGATGTCATGAGAAATGTTGTTCATGAATGATTTCGTGAACCATTCTGCTAGCAACTGATCGGGAAGTTCAAGTTTGATGAGACGTTGTCTCCATTGCCACTCATGAATGTGATCAAAGATATGAGTGGATTTGGTTTGTTTGAAAGAACTCAAAATCTCGGTTCCCGTTTTGTAGCGAATCGGTAACTAATAGTGGGTGAGGAAAGCTGTAGCAAGGGTGTTGAAGTCAGTGAAGAAGCCTCGTGGTAATTTGATATACCACTTCGTGGTGGAACCTATGAGGGTTCGCTGAAAAAGGCGTAAATGGATAGAGTCATCCATCAAGGAGTTGGATGAGAACCAAAGGTGAAAAGTCATTTTATGATTATTTGGGTCCTCTCCCATTTTACCATCGAATTTAGGGATGTCAGATGGTAATTTGGCCGGTATGGCGGGCCATTGAGGAGAGTGATGGATCGGATCATTTAAAATCCTTGACAGATCAGGGAGGTCCAAGGTGGATAAGAAAGGTAACTGTCTATTCACATGCGGGTACAGGTGACTTTGGGGAGGGAGTCCCATTGGTAAACCAGTGGGACCATAAGAAGTCTACATATAACGCGAAGATCTGGGCAGATTCGGTGGTTGGTGTGGAGGCAAGTAATTCATAGGGTTGTACCCTTGAATAGGGGCGTGGGGTTGAGCATTCGAACCCCAAATAGGATTAGACGTGCCTGGATATGGTTGGCCTGTACTAGGGGGTATGACAGACCTAGCTTGAGGTTATTTCCCCCCAGTAGAGTGAGGATTATGTTGTATAAGATGATTCCAATACTGGGCCAAGGATGGAGGTATGTTTTTTCCATAAGGTGGAGTTGGTGTGGGTTACCCTCCAAGCGGGGGTTGCGTCCCGGTTGGGATTTGTCCTGCAAAAGGGGGTTGGGTTTAGCCTCCTTGGTGAAATTGTCCACCAACAGGAATCTGGTAATTAGGTGTGAAAGATGGGATGGTGCCACTAGGATCAGTGCCTCCGATAGAGGATGGAAGAGGTCCTATGGAAGGGGGTCGAGGAAGTGTCAGAATAAAACCGAGAACAAGATGGTGCCCAGAAGAAGTGGAAATGCCAGGAGTCCTGGATGAGATTTCTGTAGGAGAAAGAATAGAAGCATTCAATGCATGATATCCGGGTGGAAGGGTTGGGGTGAATCTGGGTGAAAGAGGTGTGCCAATGGGGGCTTGGCTAGCTACTTTAATCCCGATGTGAGGATTCATAGTATCCGGGACCATTGTGTAATGGACTGTTTGTAGAGGGATAGTCAAGATGTGTTCAACTGGCAGAGTGTCTGTACCAGAAAAATAATGTGTAGTAGTAAAAGGTACTGCGTCTGGATCAAATGTTTCGAGCAGCTCAGGTGCGACAGTGATATCAATGCTTGCTCCTGAGCCAAATAGATCCTGTCTAAAAATGCCAGTAGTCAAAAAAGGATCTTGACCCTTAGGTCCTATGAAAGGTTTAATTGGTGATCGAGAAGACTGAACAACTAGATCTCCGAAAGAATTCACTTGAACAATACATCTCTTAGAGTCGGTAGGAAGTCATAAGTCCTCTCGAGAATTGGTAATTCATAACCATTCTAAAGAGGTATTTCTTTCCACTTGTGGAGTGGCGATGTCTTGGACTTCACTCTATTGAGGAGAGTCCTCCAATGAGTTGGTAAGAAAGGGTTGAGAACCTTCCAGATCTTCTGGGGGTAGGCCTTGAATTCTACGTGAATGGCATGGAGGGTCAATTGTGATCGACTTATAATCTTACGAAATAAATTCTATGGCCAACTTGGGTAAAAAAACAACATATGCTAGTAAAATCTAGGAAGCAAAACCAAGAAAACAAGACCTTTTGATTCCGAAGTCACTAGTTGGTGATGAAATCCAACGTTGCGTCGACGAGACAAGAAGGGGCTGGGATAGGGTGGAAAAGTTACGTTGACAACCTGCTTAACGGACTTACACCCTGGTGCAAGCTCTCACACACAATCATGGGTATACCCTCCAAGGAGCCCAAGTGAGTCTGGCCAACGTCGATTCCAGGTACCGTGAAGACTTACCCCTTCACAGTCACCTGGTGCAAGACCCTAAGTAGATAGGATGCTAAGGTTACCACCAACAAAAATAATTCCTGGGGGAATAGTCAACAGTCCGATCCACACACAATGGCAGGGTATCTAGCTTGAAATCATCTTGAGAGGCTTCCACTCATCATTGTGGGTATACCTTCAAGTGACCCCCATAATATGTGCAATCTCTACATCGATATCAACAAAGCAGGGTGAGTAACTTTGTCAATCTCAATGCGACCTCGTGTTTGACCCTTGTGAGAGAAGGGATTCCCAAGACAAAATGTTGCAAATGGAATTTGACACTCCTTATCACAAGATACTATTGTGTGTTTTGTGCTTTGGAGAGTGTGTCTCACTAACTATTCCAAATCTCTATCCTAGCTAATGTTGGTGTAAAAGAATCCTAGAAAAAGTTACTAGTTGAATTTTAAAATTTCGCAATATTATTAAAGGTTGTTGTTACTCAAAATGAGATGGAAATGAAACCAATGTTGTGTGAGACTCTGACCCAACAATGCATAAATAGGAATGAATGAGACAAATTCTTGTTCGATGAATTCTATTTACAAGAGAGAGAGAGGAGTTTTCTGGAACAATGTGAACTACAATGTATGATCTTGTCTGAAATGTAATATCAAACAACAATGAACAATGCAAATTCCCTATTCGTTCTTTTTCAGTACTTGAATGCCAATATTTTTGAATAAAAAGTTTCTTAAAAAAAAAGAAAATGTCTTTAATTTTTATTAGAAACCAAGCAACAGGGATGGAACTAAGAAAAAGTAAGCAATCAACGAAAAATAAATACACAACAAACACCCAAACCAATCTTTCAAAGAAGACAAAAATAACAAACTGACAAGACCAGTCTCTTCAAATGCACATGGGTAACAATTTTCCAAGTAATAATAAATTGAAAAGAACAATTGATATCAACTTTTAAACCAATCAAAGGCTCTCAACCAAACAAGCACTCGAATTTCAAAACCGGAGGTTATACCCTTGTTGCAAAAAGGCCAAGAGGTAAAAATTGAGAAAACATGATCAAGAAGAGATTAATCATTCACGAGGTTTGAAGTCAAGAAAAATTCAATCATTGGCTAGAGAAGTTCTTCCTAGACACACAAAAAAATATGGGCATTTGAGGGCATAAAAGACTTAATCCAAAATTTTGCAAGTGGGTTCGTAGGCTGGCATTGGGGTACAGTGCGAGAATCAAGGATTCTCGCAAGTTAGACACAGGCAAAATGCGAGAAGTTCTCACTGAACTGAACAACAGGGTGCGAACTTTAGTGGTTCTCACAGGATACATAAGGGTGCAGTGTGAGAAGGTCTGTAATCAAGAAAATTTTGGAAAAAAGACAAAAATTTTGAGGGAACTTCTGGAACCAGGGAGTCTATAAGGGTATTCTCAAGACTCTGAGATTGGTGGGAATGAAAAATGGTAGGTTAAGAGAAAATGGCCAAGAAAAAACCTCCAAAAATGGGTTGTATCCCCAGTGGAGTTTCCACTTTTGTTATCGGATAAATCGGTAGGTGTGGACACTAACAGATCTCCCTAGATCCACCTAGATCTAGAAAAAAACAAGACAGGACACGACTATTTCCCTAAGTTGTAGTCATTGAATCTACTAATAAGAAGCAATGAGTGACATACCTTTATATTGATTCCTTAGGTCTCTATTGTTCCTGCTTCGCTCCGGTGCTCTTATGATGTCAAGTCCAAGACAACACAAACCAACCAAAGTGAA
>ML819984.1:67064-79235 GCA_009831015.1 Picea engelmannii | reverse complement strand
GCTTGGTCCTTACAAGTCTTTGATTACCTATTTAACTAAATGTAATTGGTACAACCTTGTGGAATTAAAAAGTCCCTAGGAAGCTAGCATGTGGACATGTGGGTCCTTTACTATTCCTTTAACTCCCTAATGTGATTTAATCTAAGAAAGCTTTGAAACTATTCTAGATTGTGATCATGTGGGCATGTATGGGCCCGTTACAAAACCTTTAAACTTCCCTAGTGATTTAATCTAAGAAAGTAAATTTCAACACTATCCTATCTCTGTAGCATGTGGGCATGTATGGGCCTGTTATAGTCTTGATATGTGTTTCAAAAAATAAACTAAGAGGAGTCTCGAGGGGGATATTGTCCTCTCCTAAATATTTTATCTTTTTAAGGGAGATGAAATTGTCTTTCAACCTCTTTCTGATTCTCAAGATCGCTTTGGAGCATGAGAGAAGAGCATACTCAACATTCAATATCCAATTTCTAGTCCCAATGCAAGTTTTATATGTGATGTAGAATGATTCCAACTTTTAGTCAAAGCAAGTCATCCATGTGGCAAAATAAAAAGATAATAGAGGAAAAATAATGTTTTTTAACCCCTAAGTGCCTATGTGTTTTGACTAATCCCTTTATATGAGAGGGAATGTAAGTGTGGTGTAGATTACAACATGCATGGAATCATCTTTAAGAAGGCTCTGGGCCTTCAACAGATCATAAAAAAGCTTACAATGTGTGATTTTTTGCACAGGTTCACGGGTTTCAGACTGGATAGAGGCGCTCTGAGCGCCAATGCGTGAACTGAAAAATATTTTTGAGCATAGGTGCGCAGAAGGTGCTCAGTAATGAAGTGATTTTGGCACACGTGCACATGATGCATGACTGTGGGCCAATAAACCTGTGCACAACTATCACACAGCCGTGAAGAAAATTCCGGATTGAATTCTTTCATCTCAGCTTTGAATTTGATGTTTTGTAGGTTGGCTTGGGCCGGTTATGGTACCTGTAGGTTAAATAAGTAAAAAGAAGAACTAAAATAACCCAAGTGGGGTAGGAAATTGATACCTTTCCCTAGTGGAGTTATCAATCTGTTGCGCCTCTTTTGTCACCTAAATGAGAAAAACAGAGGTGCTTACAAGCTTAGTTGGGTTAGCTAAGAAAGACAATAGTAAAGGAAAGGGTTAGAAGAATAAACATAAAAGACTAATATAAGAATTAAACTAGGAAAGGAAAAACAATTAAACTATTGTGCATAAGGACATAAGAACAAGAAACAAACAAGACTCATGTCACCAATGGAAAGGATTGTATTAGTGAAAAGAAAACACCAAAGATAAAGAGGACTTTGGGTCCCTTATTCCTCCAAGGGAGGGCTCTTGGACCCCCAAGATTGATCTCTTCTTACAACTTGAAAACTTGAAAGAAATGGTGAAAGAATCCCAAGCTAACCCACTCAAAAGGTGATGTGGATTGCCCAAATGAAATGGTGCTAGTATGCTCTTGATGAGAAAAGAGGTTTCCCCAAGAGAATAGCAAGAACACAACCTTGCAAATGAATTCCTTGAAAATGTAGTGCACCCATAGCCTTGTTTTATAGCACCACTTTGAGGTATTGTGCAACCAACTTTTAGTGTGAAAAGGGGTTGTTTAGGGAACCTTTCGGTCTTTGACGAGCCACCCAACGGGATCCAACCGATATTTGGATTTCAAATCGACTTGAAAGTTGAACCAGAAGTGGGTGGGAGGCCGACCAACATCATAAATGCGTCGTTCTCAAGTGAGCGCAGCTTTTAGCATCCACGGTCGATCATCGTGTGCATGTGCACTTTTCCTACGTTTCTTGATGTCGCATGTGTGTGTGCGCCCTATATAGTCATAGCGCATCTTGATTTTATAAATGGTTGTATAGTTTTGAAGCTTTTGGAAATGCTTTTTTAGTAATTTTGGTCCATGGGTGAACTCATAGTTGTTTGAAGATGTTGGATTCCTGTAACCATTTGTAGATGAAATTTCAGTGATAACAACTCTTGTTTAATAATCAATGGTAAGATGGCAATCACCATAGGACATTTAAACAGAGACAAAGAAATGATTTCAACTCATAGGAATATAATAGAAATGAAAAGAGAGTCTGACAATAACAATGAAAGAAGCTTGCAGGCTGAATATATTAAAGAAAATGTCTTAATCACAATAACAGTAGAGTCTAGAACTCAAAGTCAAACTTTTTGTTCATCAAATGTTCTAGGCCTTATAGCCTTTACAAACGGTTTCAAAATCCTAGAACACTGGATCGAATTTTGCCTAAAATAGAAAGTCAATAACTGGCCCAAGAAAATAAGCAAAGATTTTATAAAATAGGTCAATTCCTATCCTTGGATGATCTTTATGTCCTTCGGATTCTTTGGCAGGTGTAGTGAGACTTTCGAGGCTACTGGATTTTATGTGATATGAGAGAAGTAAAAAATGACACCTGCTGACAATCAAACAACTTTATATCCCTGAAAATAGCTAACCGATTTTGACCATTATTCCTTGTAGAGCATCTCCAAAATCAAAACAAACTCTTGATAAGGATGCCATTAATTATTGTCTATTGATTGGAACCATTCCTGAGGCTTTTGTACAAGGAAAACCTCGATCTGTGCAAAAATATTGACTTTCTTCCCTATCAGTGCTTTCGGTAGCTAGAATAGATAGAATTCAGACCGATTAGCTACCGAAAGCTCTGATTACGGTGGCTAATGAACAATCGAAATGTTCGCCTAAGCCACCAAAAGGTCTGTTTTAGTGAAATTATCAAAATTTCAAAACACCTTTTGTCTTAGCTCAAAAATTCCTTAGGGATGATCTTTTAAGGCTTCTGCATCTTGCTCAAAGACTATAGGATTGTTAGTTGCCTCTAGTTCATTGCACTGAACTGCTACCTCTGCTAGGGTTTTGAGAGTAGCATGTGTTTGAGACTGGTATTTTGAAGACATAGCTTTCAACCTTAAATCCCTGACCTTTTTCTTCAAACCCTAAGCTACTCTCCATAATTTTTTGTAATCTTTTACAATCTTCTCCTTCTTTTTATTTTCCTTTATGCTTTCATGTGCTAATATTTCCAAGGCTGAGTTGCTTTCTGCAAAATTCTTCAACAGGGTTTCATATCTAGTTTTAATTACCCTTTCTAGCACTTCTTGTTGAGCTAACTTCTTCCTAAGCTTCTTGATTTCCTTTGATTTACTCTACTTCACTCTTTTGCTAGATGAGGCATCTGCAACTTGTGGTTCTTATTCTTCTTGAGGTGTAGGTGATGGAAGGTCTTCATACCTTGCTGTGAATGCATCTACATAAACTAAATTTTCATGCCCTATGGTAACTGAATCTTCGTGCCCTGTTTCAATCTGGTCTTCTTCATCTTCCGAGTCTGTGTAAGGAAGATTAATAATGCTCTTGTTCACTGGGGGTTCTTCGGCCTTATCTGTTTCACTGCTGAAGTTGAGTTTCTTCTTAGTTATATTAAGCTTAGAAGAAGGAGAGGGTTGATTAACTGGAACTAGAGAGATAGCTCTCCTCCCCCTCTTTCCACTTCTGGGAGTAGAAGACTTCTTGGAATGAGGATTCTTTTTTCCCTCTAGTTGTATATCAGTCTGAAAATCATTCCAGAACAAGAAGTAATTCCACCTTTTTCTTCTTCTCTGCAATAGCTCACAAACCAAGAGTTTAATTAGACCATGGTGTGATAGTCTACCTACAAATTTATTGGGCTTGGCCTTGACCTGATGAGCCATCTTAGATAAGCTTCTGTGGAGAAAATAGGGTAGATTGAGTGGGTTTCTACTAGTAAAATGATTCATGAGTTTGAAATGGTAAATCATCACCCTATTATATCTACCTTCACAAGTTATATAGACCATAATGGCTTTTAGTATATGTTTCCATTTCTCTTCAAGGAAAGACACATGGATGTCTTTCTTCCAAATCAAATCCTTATGTTCTGGTTTCAAGTAAGACCTGAATTCAACATTCTTTGTGACAGTGGTTTTGAACCATTTTTCTCTAGTCCTAGGAAGCTCTGTCACCTCGGCTATGAGGGCTTCATCAACCTCGAATTCATCTCGATCAATGACTGCTTTCCTTCCATCGAAAGTCAGGGCAAAGGCTTCTACCACCTGCTAGTGAGAGATCTGTAATGTTTTACAAAAATTATAGCAACCTGCGTCCCTAAAAAGTTGGCATACCTCCGGGTGCGATTCCAAGTAACTGATATTGTTGAGCTCTTTCCTCAGAGTTGATCCTACTTTCTTCATTTGTCACAATGCTCCTGTACACTTGCAATTTGAAAATTGGATTTTGGGGGAAAGTTACATAGTGTAGACTTAGGGAGATTTGGCTCGGCTGTGACAGGGACGAGAAAAATGAGGCGAGCATCAGATCGTGGCACTAATTACAATGGATGCGAAAGAGCATATTGTGATTTGAAACAATCATGGTTGATGATTGTAATGATGAAAGGTACGTAACCATGTAGTTTGATGAAACAACGATCCGAAAAGATTCGCTACATCATGCAGAGATCAATGCCCTGTCTTAAACGGTTTCTTCTCCTGTATTTTTGGCGACTAATTTCAATTATAAAACTTCAAACCCGACGGTTTAAATGTGTGAAAGGACGTGCTGAATCCTCCCCCGATCCTGCAATTTCGGTGGCTAAAATAGCCTTGAATTTATTTGTTTAATCTACCGAAAGCTAAGGCTTTCGTTACCTAAGAATCACTTTTTGAAGAAGCACCTAAGCCACCAAAACCTGAGATTTGACTTAAATCAAATAAAAACTAAAACAAATGTTTATCTAACTTTCTTACATGCATAAAGCTCTCAAAAATGAGCTTTAAAAAATTAAAAATGTATTTTTTAAAAAGACATCCTATCACCTAAAATGAAATAACTCGATTGATTTATTTGAGGAGATAACAAAGTCGACTTGAGCATGTTATGGCACTAGAGAATGGGATGCATTGGAGAGAAAAAATAAAGGACTTCAAGATATGCACAACAAAGGTATGGTCAAAGGTTTTCCTAATTGTAATCTGGAAGTTGATTTCTGTGAACATTTTATACATGGAAAACAGAATCGAGTTAGGTTCCCATCTGGAGTGACAAGGGAAAAGGAGATTCTAGAACTGATTCATAGCGATGTGTTTGTGCTTGTAATAGACCCTTCACTTGGTGGATCCCTATATTATGTCTCCTTCATACCTTATTTTCTAGGAATACATGGATATATTTCCTGAGGAATAAATTAGAGGTTTTCAAGAAATTCAAAGAGTTTAAATCTCTTGTGAAAAAATAGAAAAATAAGAAGATCAAGATGTTGAGAACTAACAAAGGTGGAGAATTCCATGGAAATGAATTTGAGTAGTTTTGCAAGTAGTGTGGCATAGTATTCCAAAACACCGCACCGTATACCCCACAAAAAAATGGAGTCACTGAAATAATGAACATGGTGTTAATGGACAATGCAAGGAGCATGCTCAATTGTGTCAAGGTTGCACAAGATTTCTGGGTAGAGGCATTCGACACTGAATTTTTTTTGGTAAATAGGTCTCCTTCATCGATTCTAGTTGACTCAAATCCAAATGAGGTATGGTTTGGTAAGAACCATTTTCTTTCACATCGCAAAGTATTTGGATGCGATTTGTTTGTGCATGTTCCCAAGGAAACAAGGAGCAAGCTGGACAAAAAGGCAGTCAAGTGTATTTTCATTGGGTACAAGGGTGGAATGAAAGGATATAAGATTTGAGATCATGCATCAAGGAAAACAATGTACAGTCGAGATGTGGTATTTAGGGATGATTTTAGGGGCTAAATTTCGGTCATGGGCTAATTTTCCATGGTTTTCCCAAAAAAAGATTCGCTATTCTAAAAATGATTCACCCAAATTCTATAGGATAAAATTATTTTACCTTAAAAATTGCCAAAATTTTATACAAACTATATAAAATCCTTAGAAATTTGAATATTTTTACAAAAATATCGCCAAACATTTATAGTTGGCATATGAAGAATTAGTAAGATTCGCCAAGGTTTCTACATTTTAAAATAAATTTCCATCCTTAAAATCATCCCTGGTGGTATTTAGGGAATTCAGTGGCACTTCCAAGTCTGAATAGGTTCAAATGGAGAAAGGTCTAGAGAAGGAGAGGTTTGAACTAAGGAACAAAGAAGATGATTTAAATGAGTCAACTGAATTAGATGAAGAGGTGGAACAAATCACTCTGGTTGTAAGGAGGTTTGAATAAGTAAGAAAACCAATTGAAAGGTACAGTCCACCCAATTTCCATTATGCATTGTGTTAATTTCCACCGATGAGGAGCCCAAGTCAGTCAGGGGGGAAATCAACTTGATAGAGGGTAAAATCTGGAAGGACACCTTGTTCACAGAGATGGAATCCTTACATAATAATGAGATGTAGGATTTGGTTGAATTTACTAGTGGGAGAAAACCCATCGGTAGCAAGTGGTGTTCAATAAAAATGTAAATACAACAAGTCAAGTCAAGAAAGTCAAATATCGACTAGTAGTGAAAGGATATTTCCAAGTCGAAGGAGTCAACTTCAGTGGGATTTTTTCCCCTGTTTCAAAATTAACTTCCATTAGAGTACTAATGTCTCTGGCTACAACATTTTATCTCAATATAGAGAAAATAAATGTGAAGACAACATTCCTTCATGGGGACTTTGAAGTAGGGATGATTTTAGGGGCTAAATTTCGCTCATGGGCTAATTTTCCATGGTTTTTCCAAAAACAAGATTCTCTATTTTAAAAATGATTCGCCCAAATTCTATAGGATAAAATTATTTTACCTTAAAAATCGCCAAAAATTTATAAAAACTATATAAAATGCTTAGAATTTTGAATATTTTTACAAAAATATCGCCAATCATTTATAGTTGGCATATGAAGGATTAGTAAGATTATCCAAGGTTCCTACATTTTAAAATAAATTTCCATCCTTAAAATCATCCTTGCTTTGAAGACAAAATATACATGAAACATCTTGAAGGATTTGCAGTAAAGGGAAAAAAAGAGCTAGTGTGTAAGTTGAAAAGATCCCTTTATGGTCTAAAGTAATCACGAAGGATGTGGTACCAAACGTTTGAAACCTACATCCTTAGTTTTGGATTTGAGAGAAGCAAGGACGATCACTATGTATATTCCAAGGAAGAAGGTGGATGTTTCATATATGTAGCATTGTATGTCGACAACATGTTGTTGGTTGAAACAACATGGACACAATAAAGGAGGTGAAGAAGCAACTATCCCTCAATTTTAGCATGAAGGATATTGGGGAAATGAACTTCATTATGGGAATGGATATCAAGAGAGATTAGGCAGTTAGAAATCTTGGGTTGAACCAGAGGAAGTATATTAAAACAATCTTGAATCATTTCAACATGGAGGACTACAAACCTGTTAAGGTGCCAATTCCCGTGGAAGCAAGACTAACCATTGAACAATGTCCAAAGACATAAGAAGAAATGGAGGACATCGAACATGTTCCCTATGAAAGTGTTTTTGGTAGTCCGATGTATGAAATGGTATGCACTTGACCAAACATTGATGATGTAGTGGGAGTATTGAGAAGATACATGTTGACACCTAGGAAATAACACTGAACAACTGTCAAGAGAAAGTTCAAGTATGTGTGTGGCACAAAATATTATGCTATATGATATCTATGGAAGCACAAATATGAAAATGAAGTAAGTGTACATGGTTTTTTTGATGTCGACTGGGTTGGAGATCTGGATCGATGAAGATCGACTAATGGATATGTGTTCAAGATGTTCGATGGAATAATTAGCTGGATGAGTAAGTGATAGGTGGTTGTAACCTTGTCAACAACATAAGCTAAATACATGGCAACCACTCATGGAATTAAATAGTTAGTATGGATGTAATGACTATGTTCAAGTATTAGGTTTGAGCAGAGATCTATGAAGATAAATTGCAACTGTTAAAGAGCAATATTCCTGACATAGAACCAAACTTATCATTCCAAGACGAAACATATTGATGTACAATACCATTTCGTGAGAGACATGGTGGAAAGAAACAAGGTGATGTTGGAAAAAGTAGACACGTTGGAAAACATAGTAGACTCTTTGACCAAGTCTGTGAGTGTCGTGAAGTTCTCTTGGTGTAGAGAGCCAATGGGAATTGTTGCCTTGGGTCTGTGAAAAAATGTTCATTTTCTCCTGTATCAACAAAGAATATAACAAGTGGGATAATATTGGGTTGTTATATTCTTTGTAGTGAAGGAACAATCATCCAAATGTTTAGTCGAGGTGGATCAATTGGGTGAAGGATCGACATACGAGTTAAGTCGAAGGTCGAAGTGATTGACCTAGGAAGTCGAAAGTCAAAGTGATTGATGAGCAATTTGAAAGGTCAATTTATAAGAGATTATTAGGAGTTTGAGTGGAAACAACCAAAGATAGACTATAAGTAAGGACTTATGTTTTCAAAGAGAAAATTATTAAGAAAAAATGATCTTTTAGAAGAATGAACAAACTATCTAAGAAACAATGTTTTTGTATTTATTTGTTTTAGGAATCTCTATAAATTAAAATAAAAAGAAATAAATACAATTATATATAATGAATGAAAAAATGTGTTTTAAAACTAAATGTAATGTTTCAGGAACTGCCCATTCATAGGAAATTCCAACAAATCTCCTTCCATATTTTGAAGGGAGAATGAATTGTTTCCCTCAACTGCAACAATCTTGTAGGGTCCTAGGCACACATGATCAAACTTTCCATGTTTTCTAGGATCCTCTCTTCTTCTATCCCATATCAGTACTAAGTCACCAGGGATGAAATTTCTTTGTTTTGGTCTCCTGTCAAAAATGGCCTTCATCTTGTCTTGATATTCTTGAAAATTTTCATTAACTTGCTCTCTAGTTTGTTGCACTTCTATTAACTGATTCATGCTTATATTGAAGTCATTGGGTTTTTCTTCACTATCATGTAGCAATTTCATGACAAGCAAGGCAAGATTAATGCAAAGTACCACATCAATACCATAAATTAATTGAAAAGGAGACATACCTATGGACCTTTTTGTAGTGATTCTATTAGCCCAAAGTGCAAATTTTAAATGAGAGTGCCAAGCATTTTTGTTAAATATTAACACTTTCTTAATGAATCTCATTAGACTCTTATTTGATGATTCAACTAATCCATTATTTTGAGGGTAATAAGCAGTAGAATTACCAAGGATAATATTGTATTTCTAACAAAAATATATCATCACAAGAGATTTAAAAGCTTGAGCATTGTTAGTTATAATTTTCCTAATACATCCAAACTTGGGAAGAATATTTTCCTCAAGAAATTTTATCACAACTGCATCAGTAACAAATATGGTTGGAATTGCTTCCACCCACTTGGAAAAACAATCTGTTGCATTTAAAATCCACCTTTGTTACACACTAGAAGAAGGATGAATCTTACCTATGAAGTCTAAACCCCATGGTTGGAAAGGAGCTTCAATTTTTATTGGAACCAAAGGAAAAGAAGGAAGCTTTTGTTTTCCTGCAAAAATATGACATTCTCTGCAGAACTTGACTTTTGCATTTACTTCAGATTTTTTTTTGGCCAATAATAACCAGCTCTCAAAATTTATATGTTGTAGCTCTCCAAACATGATGTCCTCCACATATGCCTTTGTGAAACTCATAAATGATTCATGTGGTATCATATTCAACAATACAATTTAGTAACATTCCCAATGGATCCTTCCAATAAATTTTTTCATTTAGTATACAATACTTGATTGATTGAAGTTTAAGGGATCTAGTTTTTGCTTGACTGAAATCAGATGGAAATTCAACATTTTTTAAATAAAATACAATATCTTTGTACCAAGTGGATAAAGAGAATTTATCATGATATTTTTACCAAATATTGTTGTAACTTTGTCTCCACATATTCATATGAAGGGTGATTTGTTATATCTACAATCTAATTTATCCCAAGGACTCTGCAATTTGATTCGGCTAATAATTTTGTTAATCCATGGCATTTAATCAATTTTGTTGGTTTTATCTACATATCATACTCTTGGATCTTAGCTATCCATTTTCCTCTTTTTCCATCAATATTAGGTTGATTTAGGATCTCTTTTACTGTGTTGTTGGGAGCGTAAGAAATTATTTTAGAATGAAGAACATAACTTTAAAAGATTTCAGAGCCTTCACCAATGAATAATCTTGTTTTTCCATAATGTTATACTTGAGTTCAGAATCTCTTAAACTATTGCTAAAAAATGCAACTAGTTTTTCTTGTTTTTCTTGTTTTTCCTCAATACTTTGTAAGAGGACAACAACGATAGTGCTATCATATGCAAAAGAGATTATGAGAAACTCTTTAGAATAATCTGGACTTGCCAAAACTGGTGCCTCTCCCAAATATTTCCTGATTTGATAAAATGAGTATCTAGCTTCTGAGGACTACTTAACCTCATTATCCTTCTTAAGCATGTCAGTCAAATCCTTCACTACCTCAACAAAATTAGGGATAAATATTCTAAAAAAGTTAATTTTTCCAAGAAAGAACCGAATCTCCTTCTTATTCCTTGGTAGGTTAATAATGTTTATTGCTTCAACACATTGATGATCAATTTTGATTTTTTCCTTTAAGATAATGTGACCAACAACTTTCCTTCCTGCATAGAAAAATGAGATTTTTTAGGATTCAATGATAAATCATATTTTTTACATTTAATGAAAGTTTGTCTATGATGTTTTAAATGATATTGATTTGATTTAGAAAATACAGTAAGATCATATAAATAAATCACAACAAATATGTCCTTTTCTCCCACAAATAATATGTCCATTTCCCTCTAAAATGTTTCTCCTGCATTCATTATCCCAAAGGGAATTTTGTCATACATGAAGGTTCCCCATGGTGTGGTAAATGCAATCAATTCTTTGTCTTTTTCATGCACAACAATCTGGTTATAACCTGAAAATCTATCAATCATAGAAATTCTATTATCACCCACTACGTTTCGCAAAACATGATCCATTTTAGGTAGAGGATAATTATATTTTAATCAAGATTTGTTGAGATTTATAAAATCAACACAGAGTCGTATTTCACTATTGTTTTTTCTAACAAGTACTAAGTTTGCAACCCAAGAAGAATATCTCAAAGGAACTATAATCTTTGCATCTAATAATTTTTTAAGTTCCTTTTCGATAACTGGGAAGAGGATATGATTTACCTGTGTGAATGGTTTAGACCCTACCTTCAATGCAATTCGGTGTTGAATTACATTGGTATCATAAGTTTTCAAATCTTCATAAGATCAAGTAAACACTGCCATAAATTCTTTGAATAAATCAACATACCTCACCTTCTGATCACCAAGTAGAAGCTTTGATAACTTAATGTTCTTTGGTTCACTTTCAGTGCCAATATTACAATATTCTACTTCTTCACTTTGAGGATGTACAGTAGGTTTCACAACAATGTCATCTTTATCAAAACTTTTCTCCATAGGTACCAATCCTTTCAAAATATGGTTATATATTAAAATCATCATTTTATGGTTAGCAATCATATCTTGCAAATTAGGGTATGGATGACTATTAAGATTAATCTGTTCATTATCTTTATCATCTTCTTGGTCAATATGAGTTGCAGATAATTCATCAACCATTTCCAAAAAATTATTGATCTATTAATCATCTTCAAATGCCTACTAATGTTTGACGTTGTCAAGAATTGAAGGTCTATACTTCATTTCCACTTCATATTTAAGATTAGAAATATTAGGAGGTCTAAAAGTACTTGTAACTACTTCTAAAGAATTAGCTTGTTGATTTTCAAGTCTTGGTATTGCATGAATATTGAATGTAAAAAATAAGTTCACAATTAAGTCCCAAGCATAATTCCTATAGGATCTCATCCTAGGGTGTTTAGCTTGATAAAATTTCCTTATTTGTTTTACAATTAATTCTGCATCCCCATAGACAATAAGATTTTTTATTTTCATTTTCCTATCAACTTCTAAACCTAATACTAAAGCTTTATATTCACAAACAATAATGGTGGAATCAATTTCAAATTGAAGTCTGAAAGAAAGTGGAAATTGTTTACCAGAAGGAAAAATCATAAGTATACCTG
>ML819984.1:55529-66857 GCA_009831015.1 Picea engelmannii | reverse complement strand
TTTTCTTGCATCAAATGAATACAAGTCATGATATGGTCTTATTCAATTCATTTTCTAGATTTAAAGAACTACTTACCTTCTCTATTTCTTTATGTTTTGCATCTGTTTTCTTTGTAGCTCGTTGATCAGATTTTTGTTTTGTAGTTGTGATTTATTTCCCTTTATCTTTATTTTGTGTTTTATCTGACTGACCTTGATTATTAACTTTGTTTGTATTTGCATTCATTCTTGGTCTAAGGTCATATTTTTTGTGCAACTCAGCTTGCAAAGCATCCAAGAAAACTCTATATTGAAATGATGATGAATCATTTTGGATATTGTTATCATCTTTGTTAAAATATGGATTAAAGTTTAGATATTTCTCATATTCATCCTAGGTCACATATACATTAGAATCTTCTTCCATCATATTAATTTCCTCATCAATATCATCAATTACATCTTCTACAAAACTATCAACCATATTTTCATTCTTTATATGGACTTGTATTGGTTGATCTTCATTTCTCCTTTCTCTTTGTAAAACTTGAGAAGGATTAAAAGGCCTTCTAAATTGATTTTTATTTCTGTTATAGGGCCTTCTCCTTTCTGTTTTTGTCCTAGCCAGTTTATTTGATAAGTCTTTAATTATTCTAGAAATTTCTTCAATTTTATCTACTTGATTTTTGTTAGTACTAGATGTACCAACTTGTTCCTTTTGTTTTCTTCTTTCTCTTTCTCTTGATTCATTTCTAACTGTATCCTTTCCCGATGCAATCATATTGGATTCAATCTCTACAAAATAATCTTGCATACAAATTAAGGTAGTATATCTTTTCTCTCTAAGTAATAAGGCAAAATTGGGATCAAATGAGCCAACAAAAGTAAGTTTTGCTATTGGTTGTGATTGTTTGACATCCACAAGGATTTTATTATATAGTTTATTAAATATTTTAATGAAATATGGAACATATTCATTATGTTTCTTTTTTAATCTCCCAAACTCAGTAAAAAATTGGAGATGATCATTCTTTACACCCCATTGTCTAAGGAAAACATATTCTAAATCATTCCAAGAATCAATAGAATTAGAAGGAAATCCTTCGAAACAAGTTCTCACCTCACCCTCAAATGTTTGAAAAAATATCCTCATGTATACATCTTCATGTTCAATACCTTGGTTGTTTGAAAAATGATTAAATTTTGATAAATGTTCAAGGGTCGTGATCACGTCCTCTCCATTAAATCTTGGTTATAATTTTGAATAATTGTCAGGAAAATTATGGAGATTACCAAGGAGATTTAAAGGAGCATATCTTGTAGCAAATTTATTGAAAACTCTTAGTGGAGGAGGTGGGGGTGGTGGATGTTGGAGTTGTTTTTGTGGTATTTTCCCTTCCATAACTTAATGATCAATTAACAAATAAGAATTTTCAGGAGTGATTGGATTAAAGAATACTTTAAATTCTTCTTCTTTTGGAAGAGAAATTTGAGGAATTTCTATGTCTTCCTCCTTAGGAGATGTGAAATAAAATATAGGAGATATATGAGGAGAGTTTTCAAGGAATTTTGTTGGAGAAATAATGGGTGAATTCTCAACTGAGTATATTTGAGAAACAACAGTATAATCCTTAAGGGAAATTCCAATGTATTGTTGAGGAAAGAATTCGATGGAGTGTGTTGTAGAAAGAGTTAAAGGTTGTTTCACAGAGGTGGGAATATATTCTTTGGGAGAAGATGGGAGAGAGGTTTCAGGAGGACTTACAGAAAAATATTTTGAAGAATCTTGTAGAAGAATAAGGGATTTTCCTTTACATTTAGGCTCCATAGAAGAATAAGGTTTAGCAACATAGGGTATATAAGAAGAAGATATGGGTCTTCACCTAGGATTCTTCTTGGACAATAAACTTTTAGGATATACTACAGGGGTAGTATTTTTGGGGTCTGGGTTAGTCCTAGTGTTTTTATTTCCTGATGCAAGGATTAAAAATGTGGAGTCACCAGGTGAAATATTCTAGCTGTCCTAACTCTTGTTCACCAACAAGGAGTAGGTTTTCCTTTCGTTTTACCCATGGAAATACAATTTTCTTTAATTTGATCCTCGACAACGACGCCGAAAGAATGTTGTAACCCTTGAGATGTTTCTGGCTAGGAAACTATGCCAATGAATCCATAAGATTAATTAATTTTTTTTAAGATGATCTGTCCTAAAACAAAGCATTCTTTTTTCTTGGTTGGTCCTATATCACCAGTCTTTAAATATTTAAAGATTAATATTTGAAGGCAAAATTTTCTATGTTTCAGACAATTGAATTTTTTTAAGAAGATGAAAGAAGAAATAGAGGGAAAAAAAAAACTGAAAAGTGAAGTAATGTATCTTTGATAAATATTACTCAACTTTTAGATAGAAGAAATAATTATCGAATATGTATCTAAACCAGAATAAAATTTAAACAGAAAATAATACTTCGTTTCTGTTAAAAAAGGAATAATGTAATTTAAGAACATGTCTCCTTAATAATCACAGTATATTTGAATAAATCTATAGCTTTTAAATATACCTTTGTAGTCAATGATGGTAGTTTTTGTAATAAATCATCACAATGAAGGTAGTAGACACATTCAAGAAGAATTTAAGAGCATGAAAATAACATCAAGAAAATAAACAAATAGACTGAAACACATAAATTTGAATATTCAAAACTTGTAGAATTTTTATTAAAAATTTGTAGTTGGTCCTCCCAAAAATCTCTTTGACATCGATTATTTCCCTTACATTTATACAATTTGGGTCATAACCAATTTTGGTTATTAGATCTTATTTTCTAGCCATTTTATTTACAAAATATCTTTGAATTTCTAAAATAGAAAGATCAAATGACATTTGTTACAATCCTTGAATCTATTCAACTATATTTGATGAATCATCCTACCAACAGTTGGAGAAGAAGATTCCAAGTTTCATTCGAAGGATAATTGAATGACTTCATTTGCTTGAATGTAATATCTGACTCTGTGTATTTTTCGTATATGGGGGGATTTGAAAATAAACTTTTTATCTTCCAAAGAAGATAGAAATCATCTATCAATATATCTACAATGGTCTGCCCTCTCAAAGTATCAACCATTCTTTGAAATTCATCTTCTTTTACTTTGATAACAAATAAGATTTTTCTATAATTTTCATAAGACAACATTTTCCCATTTTTATCCCAAGCTGAAGGCAATCCCATTTTAACTAGATTCTCAAATTTGTTTGTAGAAGATTCAACATTTCTTTTTACCGTAATACATTTATTCTGAACTTGCTGAATTAGGATCCTTTTTGTTAAAAACTTTTTCGTTTCCATAACCATTGCATTTCTGTCTCTTACACCTTTACTTGTTAATATTTCACTGGAAGTAGAATTCATGAACTTAATGATTTGAGTAGCAACCCAAGGTATAGTTCCAAATTCATGGAATGATTTTTGGATAGTTTCATCAGCTTCATGTTCATCTGTTAACAACATTTCATCATCTATTATTTTGAAATAACTCCATATCTTGGAAACTTCACCTATGATTTCATCCCAAATGATATGTTTGGTTCCTACTAGATAGGGTTTTCCTCTCAATTTATTCTTCATTTTCTCTATATCTGTTAACAATTGAGCTTTTAGTTTTTTATATTCTTCAATAGTTTTTTCTTTATCCCTAATTTCTTCATTTTGTGTTGCAATGGTTTTCTTCAGTTTATCAATTTCAACTCCTTTTATATTAAAATTTGCCAATTCATTTGATAATCCTACTATTGGATTAGATGATTTTGTCGACTGTAACAAATGAGATCCTCCCTTCACAATTTTAATCTGCTTGGCATACAAATCAATTTGTTCTTCCATCTGCATCATTTTCTTCAAAAGTTGATCTTTTTCTTCCTGGAATGCTTGTAGTTATGTAGTCTGTACATGGTCAATTCTTGGAATGTTAATCTTTTTCTTCAATACTTGGATCTCTTTGTATTTTTTTTTTCATCAGAGCCTGTGCAAATGCTTCATCTCTTAGGTTTACTCCTAGGTCCATTATCCATTGTTCTAGCTCTTATACTACTATTCGCCTGGTTCTAGTGGCTAACTTTTCATTTTTTAGTTGGGTCCTGAGCTTCTCATTTATGTCCTAAAGATTCTTAATTCCAATATTGGCTATCATAACATCCCTATTTATCATTTCTGCAGTTTTTCTATGCAGGTCAAATTTATACAATGGATGGAAAACATTAAGATAAATGGAAATGTTTGTCACCTTCTTCTACTCCTTTGGCTCCACAAAAATTATATTAAATATTCCTTTCTCATAATCCACACCTCAGATCATTCTGGTATGATATGCATCATGATAAAAAACTTTGGGAATCATACACTTTTTAATTCTTGCACCTTCTTTTCTAATTTCCATGAACTAATGAACCTGGTGTATCTTCTTTGATTGATCAATAATCCCTTACTAGATGTTTAATTTTGAATCTCTACACTCTTGATATTTTATGATGATGTTACTTCTATAGTAACAACATGGACCTTGTTTATTGGTATTATTTCTTTTGGTAACTATGGATCCTCTTCTTCCTCCAGTACTTCCAATATATCTTTTGGTTGATCCTTCTTTATATGTTCCCAAATCCTTTAGAGTTGATTTTGCAGTCTTTCTTTTGTATGTCTTCTCTAACTGTTGTGGTGTTTGTGTGATTGGAGACTTCACAGACTGATTTGATGCTTTACCATGGATTTGTAAAATTTTCTGCACATCTTGTCCACTATCTTGATTTTCCAGCAACTCTAGTTGTTGTTTTTTCTGATGTTGATAAAGAGTCTCCCCATATGACATTATTTTTGAAGAAATTATTGAATGAGGATCTTACCTCCATGGCTCTTCTTATGGAAATCCGATAGTTGAAAGAAATTTTGTTGTTACCTATGGAGAAGACCTGGTATTGATATTAAAAGGTCCTACTTCTTTCTTCGGTTTAAAACTTGCCTTATACTTTTTTGACACAAAATGGATTTCATATTAATTCAATCTTTTCCTAATATATTCAAGAGAAAAGATTCACGGGCTCAAGAAGACATGCAAGAGGAAAGGACAAAGTTAACAACCATACATTCTAATTTCAGTGTGATTTTCAAAGATATACCAGTCTTCCACTCTCCTATCCAGACTTAATTGTAATAACTTCTTGCATTCAAGAAATATTTTAGGGTGAGCTTCATTGAAAATGATCAGATAAGATTTAGATATAAATTGGTCAATATACTATGAAAATCCAACATTTAGAGGTTTCTTACTAACTACTGAGGTCCAATGAATGACTGAGTTCAAGTTACCAATTTCATCTTCAACCTTTAATCCACAATGCATAAAATGAAAATCTTGAGAGAACAAAAAAAAATAAACAAGGTAAGATTGGTACCTAAAGCATCTAAGAGATTCAAACTTTGAGAGTTGGAAATGGATTTGAATTTCCAAGAATTGGGCATAATTAAATCTAGTCAAGGGTTTGGTTGTAATCGGGAAAATTGAAACCATGATTCCTAAGAAAAACTCATCAACTATTGAATCATTTATTTTCCCCAAAATTGCAGAGATCATAGAGATAATTTTTTGTGAAACTTCAGGAAACAAATTGGATCTAATGACAACATTATCATCGAGAACATCAAGTTTCTTGCATAGATATGTTTGTAATAAAGTAACCCTTTCTTCGGGATTTAATTCTTTGAAACACTTAGCTAATAAAACTCGTTTAACACTTCATTGTCAGGGTTTAATGGCCACCTCATCATTTCAACAATGGATTGAGGAGTTAATTCAATGAGGACAGAGCCAGTTGCAGAAATTATGGTTGTCTTTAAAGGGATGTAGTTTGAAGCGCACCATACCATAAATTCCGAGAAATTGTACACTTGAGGCACTAGAAAAGTTGCTGAGTTGGATTCCCAAGCATGATAATGGTCGAATGGATCCCTAGAAATCTGATTAGCCTATAGGTGCAACTCAAAAAGGTCGAAAGACAAGACAGGGTAAAAAATATCCTTGTCTATGTCGACTATATCTTCCTCTACAATATTTGTGTTTTCCTTTTCTTTTACTGGATGAGAAGATTCCATTCTAGATGAGAAAACCAGAAAAGGAAATGGGGTTTGAGTTACTCATAAAGAAATTTGATTAGGACAAGTTTCAAGATGAAGTGGCGATGGTGGATGGCACAAGAACAATTTATCGAGTGCTAGAATAGATTACCAAGAGATTGAATAGATTGCAAATTCTAAATAAACCAAAATTTTTAACCTTTACTCTTTTTAAAATAAAAAGTGGATACATGTCGGTTTTGAATTGGCGGAAAGTTATTTAAAATAATTAAAATTTGAATTTTTTACCTTTTTGCAAGTTGGCATCATAGAGGACATGTGTTGGTCCTGTGTCGATTATGGGGGTGGGGATGGATGTAGCTAAGCCAACTACAGGCCATGGGGCTGCAATCCACAGATGTTTGACACGTCACAAGTGATTTGACCAAGGTTAAGTTTGTGGCCCTCCTCCCTTGCATTAAACATCGGACATGCGAGGGGTGGGGGAGGCTGCAATCAATTGTGAGCCATCAATCTACTATCCAAAGCACGCAATTAAATTTACAACAAACATGCACGCTTATTATTTTAAAACCATATAATATATAAAGTTAAATATATAATATATACAGGTTTCAAATAAACCTTTAATTTATTAAAACTTTAAAATAAAATAAAGCTAACTTAAGACTAAATATTATAATAAAATGAAATTTTATTATAATATTTCGAAACTAAGTTATCCCTAATGTTTTTATCAATTTTTTTCAAAAATTCTTAACTATGAAAAAATATAAAAAAACAAAATTTGAGATCCTAAGAAAAATTTAGACCATGTTACAATATAAATGAGAAGAAATTATTCTACATAGACTGTGAAGAGGAAGAAGATTAAGAATTGGAACCATTGCAATATCTAGAACTAGAAGAGACTACTCCAACCACATCTGTCATGCATTCACTAGCATTAGTACTCTACAAACCCTCAAGATAAAAGGATATGTCGAAAAGAAAAATGTAACAATATTGATTGATTATGGTAGTACCCATAACTTCATTAATTTCAAATTAACAAAATTTCTCAATTACTTTATATATCCAACACTAGAGTATCAAGTAATGATTACATATTGGGGTACCATAAATTGTTCAGGGAAGTTCCATAGTATGAAGCTCATTAGGGGAAGTATTTATTGAATAGACCCATGATTGCAATCCAAATGGGTGGTGCAGATGTTTTATTAGGGGTCCAATGGTTACAATAATTGGGAACAATGATTCTTAATTTAGAATTTTATGTTCAAACTGTTGAAAAGTCAACAAGAAATGTGTGTCTAATTTATTTTTCCCTTAAATAAATTGGACAGTAAATATTAATCTATTATCTCATAATTACTTGAAAATAGTTAACTAAAATGGAAAATCAGTTAGCTATAGGAAATTCGAGTTCAAAGATTGACTGGTGGGACATGGAAGTCGAATTAGTTGTAACTAAGTGACTTGAAGTTGTAACAAAGTTATAAGTGTAGTTATGCCAGTTGTGAAGTAGTTTAACTCAATTAAGTGAATTAAGCTTAGTTGTACTAGGTGTAACTGAACTTGCACTAGTGAGAGTTCAGTGAATTAATTATTAATTAATTCACAATCAGTGATCTCACATGCAACTGAAGATTTACCATTGTTAACTACATGCATGTCAGATCAAGTGGAGACCCAGTTGAGATAACAGGTGAAAGTGACAGTTTGGCTATCAGTTGTGATTTGAGTGAAGTGCACTCATACAATCACACACACAGTGGATGTGCCCATGAGAAATGAGCAGCCTAGGCAAGAGGCATTCAAATCATTTTGCAGGTTTTCCATTGTAGGGATTGTGTAGAAGAGGCAGGTTGTCTGGAGGCAGAGAATTGGCACATGTATTTGCTGATTTTTGTATGACAATGTGAGACGATTGTATTGTACTGAGAGATCTTGGATTAGAGTTTTGTATGATATTGTTTCATGATCCATGATATACATAATATATGATAGTGGGGTTTTTAGATTTATGATTTCCTGGTAAAACATATGTGTTATGTGCAATTGATATTTCTTCTTGATATTCCAATTGGTGATTGTGTTTTAAATTCCACAAGAATATTTGTAGAAGTGATTTTGTATTTAACAGTGGCATATAATTGTTAGATCAGGAGAATCCAGGCAATACATAATTTGTATTAAAATTACTACATGGTATCAGAGCGCAGAAGATTGCAGAAGCTGAGTTTGTGATTGGATGGAATTCGAATTTACAGAAAGACTTTCTTGGTGCTACAACTGATTCAAGATCGAAATGGCTTTCAATGGCTTGAGGTTAGAGTATACATTGCCTGGAAGGACAGGATGGAGGAAGTACTTGAAGACAATGGCTTGAAGGAATTCATTGACAAAGATGTTCCTAAGACAGATGTTGCAGACGCTGCAAATCTTGATGCATGACAAAAGAAAGTGGCAAAGGCAAGGAGGATCCTATTGGAGGGAGTACGAGACCACATTGTCTCAAGCTTCCATGGAAAATTCAAACCATATGTAATGTGGAAGATTTTGACGGATCTATTCCAAAATAGTGGCGACCATAGGAAATTGGCGCTCAAAGATAAACTTAGGAAGATCAAGATGGAGAAGGGTGACTCCATTCCAAAATATTTCACGAAGTTTGTCCAATGTCAGGATGAAATGGGTAGTGTGGGAATAACAGTCCCGGATGATGATTTGGTGAGCTTGGCTCTCCTAGGAATTCCCAAGAGTTGGCACAGTTATCAAGACTCTGTCAATGGAAGAGAAAAATTGCCAGATTGGGAATGACTATGGTCAGATCTAGTGCAGGAGGAGTTCAGGCGGAACACCAGAGATGGTTATTCATAAAAGAATGATGATGAAGAGGATTGTGATTTGGCTGCCAAGGCAAGGAAAGGGAAGGGGAATAAATTCCATTCGAAATCCGAGTCTAAAGGAAAGAAGCTGGATTTGTCCCAAGTGAAGTGTTTTCACTATCACGAACATGGGCATCTTGCTACTAACTTTCCACAGAAGAAGAAGAACAAGAAGGTTGCTAGAGATGCAACTGGTGAGGCCCTTGCCTCATAATTTGAACTTGACTTCTCCTTGATTACATGCATGGCTTCAAGTGCATTGGGATCGGTGTGGTATTTGGATAATGGCGCTTCCTTCCACATGATGGGAGATAAGGATTTTTTTAGTGACTTGGAGGAGAGAGATCTCAAAATGCATATAGAGATGGGCGACGATGGATGATATAGTGCAACTGGTATTGGTACCATTAACTTTCATAAGGAGTTGGTTAAACCATTTCAATTGAAAAATCTTATGCATGTTCCAAGTCTGAAGAAAAACCTAGTCTCAGTCGCAATGTTGGAGGATAGAGGCTATGACATTGTTTTAAATGATGGAAAATATTTTCTGTGACATAAAACAACGGGTCAAGTCAAGAGGATAGGGATTCGAGTTAAGAATATCTACATGATGGAGGTAGATGGTTGTGTTTCCATGATGGGCAAGGCAGAAAAAGTGGTGAGCCGAGATGAGGGCGAATTATGGCACATGCGATTGGGCCATCTTCATCAGGGAGCCTTGAAGATCATGCATCAAATATCTACTAGACTTCCAATGGGAACACTTTCTCAATTAGATCAGTGCAAGGGTTTCACCATGGGGAAGTATGTAAAGTACACCTTTTATGAAAAGGAGAATCATGCTTCGGTGATCCTTGAGAGAATTCACACAGACATGTGTGGACCATTCTCAGTTGCTTCAAAAAAAAAACATAAGTATTATGTTATTTTTGTTGATGACTTTTCTCGTAAATGATGGATCTTCTTCATGCAGAAGAAGGATCAAACATTCTCAAAGTTTTGTGAGTTTAAAGAATTGGTGGAGAAAGAGTCGAGGAAGCAAGTGAAGGCTCTAAGGAGCGATAATGGTGGAGAATACATCTCTAATGAATTCAAAGACTTCTGCAGCAAAGAAGGAATTTGAAGAGAACTCATAGCGCCTCATAACCCACAAAAAAATGGGGTCATGGAGAGGAAAAACAGAATGATTGTGGGTGCAGCACGAGTGATGTTGCATGATCAGGGCCTACCAATGCATTTGTGGGCAGAAGCATGCAATATTGTAGTTTATGTGAAAAACTGTTGTCCTCATAGAGTACTTGGCATGAGTACAGCCGAAGAAGCTTTCACTGGTAAGAAACCTGATGTTTCTCATTTTAAGATTTTTGGCTCATCTATTTATGTGCATGTGACCAAGGATGCTAGGAAGAAGCTAGAACTGACTGCTGAAGTTGGGATATTTGTGGGGTACATAGAAACACCCCATAATTAGTATGTGTATTTTCCTAACAGTAAGATGACTTTTATGCAACGAGATATAAAATTCGATGAGGGGAAAGCCATGAGGTTGTCGCTTGAGAGGGAGATAGACTTGCATGCAGAGGAGGAACTGTTGGTTCCCAAAGATGAGTCTCAAGATGTGGATCGACCACATGAGGAGGTTCATGGAGTGGAGGAAGCCACTCATGCAGATCCATCCATAAAAAATGGCAGAAAGTGCACCACAGAAGATGATAGATTGAGACTAAATGCTCATAGAATGTAGGATCCCCTACTTCACAGCGCATATAGAGACAGTATTCTGATCGATTTACTGGATACATAGCTCTCATGAGAAAATGTATTGTGATTGAACCATCTTCCTTTTAGGAAGCAGTGTAGGATCCCACTTGGGTTGATGCAATGGTGGAGGAGTATGACTCCATTGTCAAAAAAAGTGCATGGTAAATTGTCCTAAGACCGATCGACAAATCAGTGGTAGGTTCGAGATGGATCTACAAGGTAAAGAAATTTGTTGATGGGAGTGTGGAGAAATAAAAGGCCAGTTTTGTGGCCCAGGGATTCTCACAGATCGAGGGGATAGATTATGATGAGACCTTTTCACCTATCGCAAGGTACTCTTCCATAAGATCCATCTTTGCACTCTTAACGCAGATGGGCTAGCACATTCATCATATGGATGTAAAAACTATGCTTCTCAATGGGCTCATTGAGGAAGAAGTGTACATTGAGCAGCCAGAAGGTTTTGAGACCTTTGATAGGGAGTCACATGTGTTCAGACTCAAGAGAGCGTTGTATGGGTTGAAGCAAGCACCCCATGCTTGGTACACTCGGATAGACAGCTATTTCAC
>ML819984.1:38056-50014 GCA_009831015.1 Picea engelmannii | reverse complement strand
TTCATTTTGTTTTTTCAATTTATTTTTGTTAAAGTGATTTTTTTCCTTTCGAAAAAAAATGTAATTTCTATTTCACTAAAGAAAAGATTACATTCCATAGGCACCCAGGGTGCAAATAGCTATTTTTTAATGTAAATTTATTAAAAAAATAATAATTAATTTTTTAACTAACACCACTTTTGATTTAGGAGTCAATTTCAAGGTCTTTTTGGCAATTTGTCAAGGCCACAGTGCTAATCAAGTCATATTTTTAACGCAAAAAAAATGTTGGTGCTACCAATGGCATCACTTTTCGAATCGAGGGTAAATTTTAAGGTTTTGTCATCTTGTCAAAGCCACTATTTCAAACAAGTCGCAATTTTAGTGCAATTTTAACCACCCTCCAAAAAAAGGGTGCTATCAATAGAACCACTTTTTGATTTGGAGGTAAAAATGTGACCTCTAAAAAATGATAACTCTAGAGATTTCTTGCTAAGTTGGTAACTTTGTTTGTATCCTATATATATCAAGAAGACCCAGTTTTAGAAATCATCTCATCTTGTACATTTGTTCTATTGTAAAATGAGGTTTACCCCTCGAAGAGGCTTATCCTTTATTCTTCAATTTAATTCTCAAGGCTTTGAGTTACTTCTCTTTCTATTTCCAGGTTGTTTGGGTGTTTGTTTCCTAACATGTAAATTATTGTGAGTGCAAGATTTTTTCATTTTTTTGCATAGAAAAAGGGGTGAAGGAAGAGCAACAAGCATATTCACACTGCAACCAATCAACCTTTATGTTAGTAGGGGGAACCACTCCCTTGTGGTTTCTCCCATTGGCATAAGTATCATGATATATTGGAGTTTATATGTTGTTGAGGGTCTCATATTTCAACCAATGTAGGATTAGTTTTGTATAAAGAGGTATTTATGTTGTAGAAATAATTCCAAGCTAGATTTTAGGCATCTCCGAATTAGTAATGGAAATATTTTGTAGGAAGATATGCAAATGGGTCATTGCAGTGTACTACTAGTGAGGGATTTGTTTTTGGAAGAAAGGCAATGGGGAAGACCAAGAAACAAGCATATTCACATCATAACCAATCAACCATTGTGTTAGTAGGAGACATCGCTCCCTTGTCCTTACCCCATTAGCATACATATCATGGTATATTGAAGCTTATATATTGTTATAAGATACATATATCAACCAATGTAACATCGTTATATATATAATAAAATAATATTTATACTATTTAAATTTTATAATTAGTTTAGATATATTTTGATCATCTTATTTTGTTTTAATTAATTTAATTTGTTTAATATTATAAGAGTGTTCTCATGTCTTTCATTAGTTGATAGGTGGTCACCTTTTAATATTGGTTGACACTTTATATATCCTTCGATTGATAACCTTCTTTCCCTTATAGGTAGATACCATTAAAGAAATAAACTACTGGAACACGGATTAACATCACTACACAATGTAGTAGAATATTCTTAGTATGGCTAATAGTTGCTTTCCCCTAGTTGCATTATCAAAGTATTTGAAGCATGTTAGGCAAAGTCATCGAGTGGTTTAGTGGTTCTTGCTTGTGATTTAATATTGATAACATCGAATGGTTGAGATATACTCAAATGCCATTTCAAAATCATAATATATATCTGAATTATTTGGATGCACCTTGCATGAGGTCTCTCTACAATATGTCATTTCTTTTCAAGCTATAGAGACTAGAGTGTTGGTAAGTATTCTAGTGTGCTGGTAGGATATATCAGTGTTCTAGCAACTTACTTTGGTAGGATATATCAGTGTTCTAGCAACTTACCTTGAATTGATTCTGAGATTGATTTGATCCATTGACAAAATAAGATCAAAGCATCCTACATCAATATATTAATTTGGTGCTATGTTAAGAATTAGGATATTTGAATGTTCTAACAACTTACTTGAATACATTAATTTGGTGCTATGTGAAGAATTAGGATATTTCAATATTCTAACAACTTACCTTGAATTGAATCCTAGATTGAGTTGATGCATTAACAAAACAATATCAAAGAATCCCACATCGATATGTTCATTTGATGTTGTATTAAGAATTATGAAGCATTGATCATCATTGAACCTATTCTCCATTCTTGTAATATGAACTTCAATGTCAATTGTTTTTACATGAAAATGAAATCAATATTAAATGTCCCAATTATATCTCTCCATTTTACTATTGTTAATTTGATCAAAATTAATGTGTGGACAACTCTAATAGTTTTAGTTTTAGTTTTAGTTTAGTTTAGTTTTTGTTTTTAAACTATGGGAATAGGTAACTTGTATAATTGATTTGGGCTAGGCTCGAGATCAATTATATTGGTTACCACTATAACTCAAGGGTATATCCAACAACTCACAAGCCAATTATATCAAACACTTATGACTTAGCAAGTCCAAGGTGTCTGAAGCCCATTGGAGTGGACCTCTATCCTAGGGAGCATTTACTCTTCTAACCGTATCACAATGAGCCAACATGTCCTCTTTGAGAGAATTGAACTTGGGTGTGGAGGATATCAAACATGCTACCCAACCACCCAATTTATGAACCCGGGGTTTGAAGTCCAATAATATTTTAAATAATGTAACTGATAAAATTCAAGTCCAGCTCTCCATAACCACAATGTGGAATTCTCACCATTAAACTAGCATAAGAAAACCTCTTGCTACCTTTTGATATAAAAAACATAATTATTACCTTTCACATGATGGCTTCTTTCTCAAATGCAAATTATTACCACAAGATGGTATCTTTCTCAAATGTGAATTAAAAGCATATTTAAGAGAGTTGATCTTATATCTCCAATAACCTTCAAGCCATCATTCTAAGAGTGGTTTTATTGCAAACTTTTAATCATTCCACTTTTTAAGTGACATAGTAGAATTTAAATCCTCGATTAACATTGATTCTTTTAATGTGCAGTCTTAAGGAGAATGAACACACTCTCGCAATGGGACCAAACTCTTGTAGGCTTTGATCCCTTACCTAGCGTAAAGGGGTGATAAACTTAAAAGATATCGATTCAATATTCTATAAGCATGATGTATTGAGATAATTTTTTTTGGAAAACTTTATATATATATATATATATATATATATATATATATATATATATATATATATTCAAAACCATTTTTTAAATTAAATGGTCCACACACTATGATATTTATATTTATGTTTTAGAGTATATAACTTAATATAATTAAAGATTTTGTTTGAAATGTTTTGAAGAGGTTTAGTTTACTGCATCTATTTTCAAAGGTCCGTTAATTATGTTTTTAACAGGGCCACAATCTAATATAAGTGCATTAAAATATTAAAAAATTACATTTAGGGATAAAAAAGTGTTTTTTATATATAAAATTTGTTTTTATTGTCTTGGAAAATTGGTAAAACCCAAAAATATTTTTATAAATTTGTTACTTTAGCAACATTGAACTATTACAATTTTGATGTAAAAAATATTGTAATATTAACAAAAAGATTGTTTTAGAAATTTTTGCTTTAAAGATAGAAACAATGTTTTAGCAATGTTTAGGTCCAAGTATGCCTATATGTCAGCGACCAGAAATGTCAAAACCCATGCCAACATGCCACCATTGGTAGTGTGCATGTGGGATAATGTATTCTCACTACAACTGACGATTTCACAAAATGGAAAGAAGTTATAGCTTTAAAAAGGGTCGATTCTAAACAATTGATCACTTTCCTCAAAGATAATATTTTATCAAGATTTGGTGTTCTAGAAAAAATTATAATTGATAATGGATCAATCTTAATTGGTTCAAAATTTACAAAATTTTGTAGAAACTATGGTATTATCATGGGACAATCATAAAATTACTATCCCCAAGGGAATGGTTTGGTTGAATCTACAAATAATACATTGATCTAGATTCTCAAGAAAACAATTGTTGTAAATCAGAAAAATTGGCATATGAAATTGATTGTTGCATTATGGGCTAGTAGACTTACTTCGAAAGATAGTACATGATTGTCACCATACACTCTTGTATATGGAAAGGAAGCAAAGATGCCCATTCACCTGGATTTGAATGCTCCAACTTATGCTATGAAAAAAGAAGATGTCGAACAAGTTTCACCCCTCCAGAGAAGGTATTGTCATTTGATACATTTGGAAGAACAACAAACCGAAGCATTGAAAAACATGAGCCAAAGAAAATAGAGCATCAAAAAACATTTCGATCAAAGTGAATCTGCAAAATATTTTCAAAAGGATCGGTTCATGTTTTTATGGAATAAGGAAAAACAAAAACCATCCTTGCGTACAAAATTTGAAGCACTTTGGATTGGTCCTTATGTGATTGAAAAAGTTCTTGGGTACAATTCTTACTTGTTGAAAGATATGAAAGGCATAGTTCAAGCGTTGCCAATTAATGGGAAACACCTTAAAATATTTTTCTCCTAAAAATTCCCCAGTTACAACTTGTATATAGTTTTTTTCCTTTTTTTTGTACATTCTGGTTAAGTTTGTTGTTTTTCTGACCTTTTGTTTTCTCAATTGACTCCATTGCCCAATATCCAAGTTTTTTTTTCTTTTTCTCTAGATTCTGGATTCTCAGGAACCGATAGGGGGTTACTATCCCACAGTTGGAGCCATTTGTTGACCCATAAGTGTGATAAATCTCATATAATTCTGCTTGCATATTTCATTCCAAATCTTCTTCTATACTTAGGAAAAATTGAAGATCATTGTGGGTTCCTAACATATTTAACTTACCATGCCTAACATCCATGAGCCACATAATACTCACTTCATTTTCGTGACCCTCATTATGCACCTACACTTATAAATTTTTTGGATATTCACTCACGGGTGTAGAGCACTATCCCTCTATCCTTCTTACCCGTTGTCCCACTTTCCCACTCTCACGATTTTTCACCGCCCCACTATACTTTATGTCTTGTTTTGTCACATTTCCCAATGTGCATTAAATTATACATTCCCAAAATGACTACAACTCGTATAAGTGTTAATACCATTATTAATGATGGGTTTCTCGAGACAACTTCCCATACATGTTAATAAAAATTAACATTCAAAATATTTGAACTAAGAGCCCCGAAAAATGTTAACATAAACATGTGTCTTTCGATAATAACAATTCAAAAAGTTGTTCATTAAGTCCATCACCTTTGTTAATAATGTCAGCTCGAAGAATGGAACAATTCTATGGAGATACTATCAACCTTTTGGGATGAGAAGACCAAAGATTTTAGTGGTCATAGGCATACATGTACTATTCTTCATTACCACCCGTGGAAAAGAATTCAAACAAGATTTGGACATCAAGATTTGCATTGGCATGCTATGTTCTAGAAGTTTATGATTTCAAGGAATTAATTTCATGGTGCATAAAGAAGTTTAACAAGGAACATAGAATTATCCATTTGCATGGAGAATCGTCCATTTCTTTACCTTCCTCAACTCTCAAAAGGGTGTTTAGGCCCCATGAGCCTATGATTATTTTCAAGAGCATGGAAGTTGAAGACATCTTGAAGATGGAAAAGGGAGGATTCAAACTTCTACAATATTGCCTTGAGGACTCAACAACTTTTTCGGAAGACCTATCAAACATTCAGGAAAGTTCAGTAAAGAACCCGTATTGATAAATTGCATGTTTGTTCACCATAATTATTGGACAAGAATCTACGACTATCATTCCTAAGATCACTTTGTATATACTGTACTTTTGAATTCATGAAAACACAATCTTTGTCTGGGCAAGGATTATTTCCAGTGAGTTATTTTTTTAGTTGGGAAATTTATGAAAGAAAAAAAGGTTTTATATATCTTCATATTTGATTTTTTTCTGTGACCCACTATCATGTTTTCAATGGCCTACCCTTGTCTAAAAAGGTTAACTATAAATTTGACCCTACGCAAATGTGGTACCCCACACTTTGGAAACAAAAATCTGCAGATTGCTTCTACAAAGTGACCAATGCTTTTATCTCATCTTTCAAAAAGCTAATTCATGGATCCAATACATCAAGATTATCCCTAGAAGCTGCATCTTTCTTAGAAAAGAAATGAAGTTTTGAATCCATGGAAAATTTTAGTGTTATTAGAATCTATTGTTCACATGAAAAACCTTCATATCTACCATAATATGTTTCTGATAAAATATTTATAGTTGAGACATGTAAACAATATAAATTTTGGGCTCATTTCTTTAACGAGAAAAGAAAAAAAATAGTTCTTCCCATTACCATGGAAAATTGGGGAAATAACTATAAAGAGCATGACCTATCTTGATGAAATCTCGACTCAGTTTGATTTTTTCAATCTCAAGAAATAAAATGAAATCAAGGGTTTTGACCCTAGTCAGTTATTTTTGGCACACATGACATCTGTAGGAAATAGTGTTTCATTTTCCAAAACATTTTTATTTGGAGAAGAAGGTGTCAGTCAAAACCCTCAAGGATTACCTGTGGAAAAAATGCAAGAAGATATTGAGACAATCATTAGTACAAATGACCAGTGCAAACAATGAGGAAGAGTTGTGAATGAATGAAATTCATGGTCCCCAAATGTTTCTCAAAAAAGTGACCTACTAAAGGAAAAACCCATAATTTGGTTCAAGAACAAAGAAAGTCTTCAATGGATAATTTCAATGACGAAGGGGAACAAAACCCTCCTAAGGGAAATTTTGAAAATCCCCATAAACTCCCAATTACTAGTAAGAGGAAAAGAGAGAGAAAGTGAAGACATTCCTGGAGATGAAATTATCCCAGAAGACATGGAACTTGATGTAAATATTAAAGAAATAGAATTTGTAGCTGAAGAACATAGTCTACAAGAAAACACAACAATTGAAAAATAATTGGCTACTCAAGATCCAATCATATTTGAAGATGAGTATCTTACCCTACATCGTGCCACATTTAACAAATATTCAAGAAAGTTTGTCATCGAAAATGTTAATTCAAAAAATAAGAAAATTCATGAAAAATGGAATTTAGAATTTGAATTTAAAGGGGTTCCACCCTCAAATGTCGTAGAATTCCATGAGGCCCACATGAGATGCTTTAAAAATATCAATTGGAGATAGAGAGAATGAAAATTCTATTTTAAAGGATAGAGTAGGAGAATTGGAAAATGCTATGATGCCCCCACCATTGTTTGTTAGTCCTATCGCCACCATGTAGCCCTTGAGAACTATCAAAGGATGAACTAAATCAAGCTCAAGATTAAAAGGAATATCAAGTTTGCTTGCTTCTATCAAGAGATATGTTAGTGAAAATATCCAAAAGAGAATGTCCCCAATTCTTGAAACTTGGGAGTTGGAAACAAGCTTTTTCTCTCCAAGCTCGAGAATGAAAAATTCCAGGTAGTATCTTCAAGTAGACCTTGAAAATGATGAAGAATTTTATAAGGATCCATTTCTACTTTTAGTGCACGAGTTTTAGGTCTTAGTGAATTCCGAAGAAAAGAAGAAGACTTTTCCTTTGACAATCCGTATAAAAAAATTAAAGGCATGTTGGCTCAACATAATAAAAAGTTTAAAAGAAATTCTAGCTGAGTGTGATGCGATAAGCGTAAAAAGAGGTCAATTGTATTTGAAGTTGATTGAATTAGAACTAGCTGGGTCGATTGAAGATGTCAAGGACCCACACTTAATTTTTGATTCAATATTCTTTTCAAATGAACAAATGGAAGAAAAGTTGGACTTGTTAAAGATTGCATCAATAGAAAAGTTCAACAACTTGGCCAAATATTCAGAGATAGAGGTAGAGAGTTGGTTGGTTTGTCATGTGAATAAAAATGATGATATTGAGGATACCCTTCATCAACTCTCGATGGATTTTAAAGATATGAAACATTCATTATTTAATATTAAAGTGAGACAAGAAATAACAATGGAACCAATGAGACAATTTATTGAGAATTGGTTAAAAACTGATTTAATTAATATAACTGAATCAGATCAAGAAGAAACAGTTGAACCATTCAAGTAGTTCCAACAAAAGAGAATATAAAAGACACCCCAACCAACAAATGAGGAAGAGATTACATCACATTAAGTCGATCAGTCAATTTTCATTCCCCGTCTTCTATACTTCTAGTTTATAAATCATCCAGTTGTGTCTTTTCATTCTCTTAAAAATCATAACTGATTTCTAATCATTTTCCTTTTTTCTTCCAGGTTCAGGTCTTTTAAAGGTCCATAGGATCCCCATCCCAGTGAATTCTTTATTATTAATTTATATTTCATTGTAAAATCAGACAATTATTTTTGAACTCCCCAGAGAACTGTTTTGGGGCACAACTTTAATGATTTCTCAGACTTCAAATTTCTGAGCATGAGATTTTTTGAGTGTGCCTATCATATTCTTTTTTAGTTTTAAATGTGATACTCATTTAAAGTTGTCTACATTGTGGCATTTTTCTCTCTCTCTCTTATGATATGAACTAATCTTGATTATATTGTGATGGATGTGAGGAGTATGTTAAATTTATATTATGTTTTCTTTACTCTTGTATAATACTATAAAGATATCATATTTATGTCTTGAATAAGTTCCTGGTCCTCTTCATGGGAACCTTTCTTTGTGAATATATTTTTTATTTATTTTAAACTGTATTTTCATAATTTATTTCAAGCAATAACACAGGAGTACCACCTCTTTAAAAATGTAGGGGGATTTTATCCTTGTGAGGTTGTTTTTGAGATTTTGAAGAACCTGAACATCAACAATTGCAATCACTTTTCCAATAGGCTTGAACATTGCCAAAAATAGAGGTCCTTTCTTGTGATTACACCAATTTTGCATTGTGTATGTGAGATATGTACAAATAATGGTTGAATATGAAATACTTATAAACTCAATGTCCCATTTTATACTCCAATAAATTGACTCACGTGTAGTAAGAGATGTTAAAAAAATTGATTGAATAGTTGCAAAAACGATGGTGAAAGTAATGATGGAAAATTCAACTGGATATTTCTTTAAAGTTTCCATCTACATTATGTTCCAAGTGGACCAAGAGATGGAGGTCCCTGCAAGGAAAAGGGATCCTATATTCCAATATTTGATAGCAATCCTAGTGGAAAAACTCGGCATCGACAAAAACTCGACAAGGGTCTTGAAAACATCGCCTTGGGAAAACTCGGTGAAAAAATCGGAAAAATTCGGCAAACATTAAAAAATACATTATTTATTCATTTTTTTTCAAAATTTTAAACATTTTTCAATATATCAAGCAACAACATCATATAAACAGATAGGCACATAAATATGGAGAAAGAACTGATACATCAAAGTCATTACTGAAAGTCTGAAACCAATACAATTTTTTTTTTCGGATTTACCGATTTTTTCCAATCTGTGGCGAGTTTTACCGATTTTTTCCAAGTTTTGCCGAGTTTTTCCCGAGTTTTTCAAAAAAACGCGATTTTTTCAAAACCCAAAAAATCACGATTTTTTTGAAAAAATCACGATTTTTTTGAAAAAATCGGCAAGCTGAAAAACTTCGCGATTTCCCCAATTTTTGCCGATTAATCGGCGATTTCTTCTACTAGGATAGCAATTGTGTTCTGAGCAATATTGTGATTGTTCGCTAAATCATGGTTTAGAAACCAACAGTTTCTTATAGCAAGACCCTTGTAGAGAGTCACAATCATTACTCCACATACGGAAATGAGGATACCAAAAACCTTTACCAGGATACCATAATTTCTCATGTTTAATTTTTCCAGCCTAAAAATAATGGACAATATGAAGGTGAAAGAAAGGATTAGGTTTGCCATTGCAGTAGCAAGAATTGGGGAAATGTAGTTTACACCTGTAAAGACACAATATTGCATGACAGTAACACCACATAAAGCTAACACAAAGAATCAACCAATCATAGGCCATGTCAAAGAAGGCCTTTCCTTCCTGTTGATGAAAAATGAAAATGAGATCAGTAGGGCGGCATCTAGAGCATTGATCCAATCTTGTCACTGAAATTTTCATAGGTTAAACCAATTATACAAAATTATGGTGAATACCACCACTTTTTATGATGATGAACTTATATTGTATGCCCAAGGAATGCCTCTTAACATGGAAACATTATGGCTCAATCATCCTCTGTTTATGTGAGCCACATATTCTGCTAAATATACCATTGCTATGTCAGCAATCAAAAGCCATCCTGTTGCTGATGTGTTACCCTGCACAAGCTGTTGATCCCCATATTCCTCTCATTTGTGGCAATGTTGCTACTACTTTGTTGCCAAAATCGTGTCTGGAGCGATCTGGGTAGTTGTGCTATGATATTACCCTTGAAATGATGTTACCATCAAAAGCGATGCCGACCCCAGGACCCTGCCTTCTTAATTACCTGGCACTTATCTTAGACACTTTGACCAGAATTACATGTACTATGTTTTCATTTCAATTATATGCATGCAAAACCCATACATTCAAGAGGTGAAAAGAAGAATGATCTCACAAATTGTTATAAGTAAATTATTCCAATTAGCTTCTTATCATTTCAACACAACTCAAGAGAGAATCAAAGGAAAAAAACTTTCAACCATTTTCATCTGGTTATAAAACACTAATACGGAGTATGATCTTCAGAACCTCAGAAATCTGGAGTATAATAAGACCAGTCTTACTGAGCACAAGTCTTACTTGGCTCTGTAAATCTCACATGATAAAAATAAGGGTGGGCCATTGCTTCTTTTGCAATTGTCCTTTTTTTATGATCAACTTATCCAGAAAATCAATAATGGAGATGGTTTCCAAGACCAATTTGCCGAGGATGGCTTATTCTTTTGAGACTTGTAGATGTGCTTTCCAGGATTGACTATGGCTTCTTAGTAGATATGCAGAAAATGATAGTTCTTTTATTGTAGATATAACCTCTTTTGGGATATTTTATGATCCCAAGATGAAGATTGCATTCCTCTGCAGGACTAAGACAATCACCACTAGGATCATCAAACTTAGCTTACCAGACGAGTTGATGGATTCAAACTATTTTTTGAGATGAGAGACATTTCATAGCCATTTTGGGAGTGAAGTATGGACCCATCTCACCAATTAAGCGAGAAACATAAGTTGTGTTGATGTTAACAAACTCATAGCAGAGAAACTGGATAAGGTTTTACTTCGATCTCTCTATAATAAGGCGCTCGATAAGTAATAGATATACAATAGAAAGATGATAGTTTGTTTCAATGGGTACTAGAGACATCAAATCTTTTTTTCGTGCAAATATTATTGTGACATCCTTGTCTATTATTGTTGAAATGTATTAGAATAGAAACTGAGCCTATGGTGTTACTACAACCATTTGACGCATATATTGTATTATGTTTGAACCATAACTTGTCCAATTTTCTACAATTGTAACTTGAATTCTTGTTCCATTCCGTTTATCATTGTTGTCCCCCTTTTCATAGACTTTACCATGAGGAATATTTTTATGAATATTAATACAAAGCCTGCAAAATGATATATAATTGTGGCCCTTCATTGCTAAATAAATGCCTATTGGAAATCCAATACTAATCTTGGACCATATCAATGCCATCTTTGCACCTAGTCAAAACTTTCTACGAGTACCTTCTGGGCACCAAAATTGAATATGGTAAAATATGAAGGCAATGCAACTAAACCTACAAAAACAATGTCAATAATCATCAATACTATGGAAATAAAAATCTTATTTTTTTTTAGTGTGGGATCAATTTCCTTCATAGTCTAGATCTCAAATATGTCAGTTGCAAACAAAGTTGTGATTAAATAGGCAATGATACCCATTGAAATAGTGAGCAAGGATAAAACATGGTAGTAAGATTGTGAGAGTTTCCAAATGATGATATGGATGCAACAACCAGAGCTGCACAAGAAGATTCAACATATGACCTAAATAGATATGATCTCATACCAACAATATCTCCAACATT
>ML819982.1:154926-174641 GCA_009831015.1 Picea engelmannii | reverse complement strand
AATGCATAGGGAAATGAGGTTCTCATTAACTTCAGTTAGTGGTTTAGTCTAAAGGTGAGCAAAAGGAAGACTTAGTGGGAAAGATGAACAAGTCCTCCATGAGCATATTTCCTTCAAGCAGCTTGGTGAAGAAAAACTTAGGCATAAGAGCACTCTTGAACTCAAGTTAAACATACTGAAATATATCACAGCAATATTATAATCAAACTTCCATTATAATACAACTACAATAACTCATCTATATCATCCATGCACGAGCATTTCAACATAAGAGGAAACAAGACAACTAAAGAAAATACTAAAACGGGTCACAACAACATTATAATCAAACCTCCATTACAACACAACTACAACATCTCATTTGGATCATCCATGCACAAGTCTTTCATCACAACAGTAAACAAGATAATGAAATAAGTTGACTTCTATTAATGATAAAGTCTCATGTCTCATACATAACCAAAGAACAACTCTAGTATCAAAATATTACAAAATAGGGAGCTCTGCTCAACCATTCGACGACCATAACAAAATATTGAACTGATATATTTATAACCTAAAGAGTGGACAACTATTAGGAGCGTGAGATGGCCATCGTGTCCAAGGATTTTTTTCTATGCATCCTTCTATCAGAATGTGTGTGTTTCCTCCTGTCAGACGCAAGATCAGATCAGTATGGACCTGCAAGAAGAAACCGTCCATCATGGTACCTCAGGTTGACAATTATTTCTCCTCAGCCATAACTTCCATGCTTTCTATTTATGGACTGAGCTGAGGTTTCAGCTACCAGTCCTTGTTCATTAACCGAATCCTCCTCGGGATCAGAGCATGGTTGGATGACTAGCAAGCGACCACGTGTTGTTGTTGGATACAACATTATACACGAAAGTGATTTTGGGGTCGTCGAAAGTGGTTTGGACCCACACCACTTTCAGGCCTGAAATGCACCATCTTCCGCCACATAGCCTCCCCGCAATACCACAGTTTGGATTCCGGCCCGCCTTTGGATTTTAATGCCTGTGTAGCTTGTGGCGTCAAAATGGTTGGTGTTCATTTATCCAATCGTGATCTGCGATCTGGGCGCGTCGTCTATTTTAGCACCCTCGCCAAAGCTTTATCTGCCTTCCAACTATGGAATCCTTCCAACTGCATTTAGAGACGACACTAAATCGAAATGAACAGGGGATCTCCATCGTGGCAAACTGCACCCACCTATTCGTCTGTGCTCATGAATGTCACCTGTGACCCTTAACAATTTCATGTGAGAACGTTGTTGAGGAAAAGATATGAAATGATCTTACTCAACCATTTTCAGATTCTTCTTGGCTAAAGAAAAATAGACGGGAATATCACCCTATGTTTATAACCATCAAAAATAAAATCCTAACTCACAAGTATTGATTACAAGTGCTTAGGCTAGTCTTCTTCACAATTAAAAGCTTGCTGGAAAATTCATTTTAATATGATTTTCTGAATATAATGGTTGATGAAATAAATGTAGAGACAAAAGTAATGACACCAAGATGATAATCAAGACAGATGAGACATAAAGCAATCATTTATTTCATTCCAATTCACCAAAGAGTCATTCCTTTTACAAAATTTCATGCAAAAATTTCAGACCAAAGTCAAACTTAGACATCCCCGATGGAACATACAAAAGGAMATCTKACAGAAAATAAAAAAATGAACTCTAAAAGCTGGATCATCTTGCCACAGATTKCTTCCCACTCGACTTTGCACAATAGCCTTTGTCAGTCATGAAAACTAATTCACAAACAGACAAGTCTACATAKACTATCAAAGATAGATCAACACCTCTGAAAAACAAGTGTCAGAATGATGTAATTCAGCCCTGAATCTTGTTGTCTACAATAAGACCYTGCTATCATAAAAAAKAATTAGGCTTGTGATAAATTAAGGAATGAATGAAAACTGAACTATCTCAACATAAACTCAAAGAGAAAACCTTAGTATGCTTCTCCTTCTATCCTCTTCTTGTTCCTCCCTTTCCTTTTTCCTTTAAGAAAATAAGAATTGGTKGAGGTAGTTGAACCACCTCAATAGTTAAGTTAACCAAAGACTCAACCAACTTTTTAGTTAGGGGGAAAAGTAATAACCATAATAAGGGTTTTAAATAAATAATAACTAATAGGCAGGATCCCTTATGACTCCCATTTAGCTCTTAACAATTATAACATAACTAGTCAATTAAACAAGAAAATCTCTCCTTGTGACTCCCATCATCACATGCACATTTGGTAATTTATTTCATTTAGATTTGACATTGTTTTCAAAAATGCATTACTCATATATCCAAAAATAAAACATGTTGTCCAAAAACTTCTGAAGTCAATTGTCATCAACAATAGATAAAATAAAAACTCAAAAGCCATTTTTCCCACTCTGAAATGCAATTTTTCCTTGATTGTTGTTGTCACCCTTCGATTTTCCTAAATTTTCCTTTGGTTACACTGAGCTTTTAGGCCTAATATCGTTGATCACGTGAGAACAATCGTCCCCCAAATGCATCCGGGAAGACACGGATTTGTCAGAGCCATTGGAGGGTGGGGAAGGGGCAACAGTGGCTTTTACTTTGTCAAGGGCATGGTGGGCCTCGGTTTTCAACCTTTTTCTAGCATGAGAGGGCTGAATTGGTGAGTGAATAGGTACAGCTTGGACAATTGGGTTAATAGGCGAGGGAAAAGGTAAGGACAAATTGGGCCAGCCACGATGTTGGGAGACTGTCGGGTGGACAATCTCTTGCCATTCGTTGTTTTCAGGAACCTCGAGTTGTAATGAGACATGAGGGGACACGGGAATACCAGGGGCTTGTGGAGCTTGGAAAGGAGGCCTTGGAGGCCTAGGTTGGACCACTCTTTGCCCAATCCAATTGTAAAATCCATCCTGAAACAACTGGCCTAACTCTTGCGAGTCAGCATCAAAGTGTATGGAGAACCTTGGCCTTATTGGGCCTCTGTTCCAATTACCTCTTCCTTGGTTGCCTCTTCAATGGATACCTCGGCTAAAAAATCTCATTCCTGCATGCATGATTGATTAGCAAATAATCCTTTTAACAACCATACATGATAACTCTTTAAAAATATGAAATAGATTTTGACTTAGCAACATATCAGGTTCATGCAATCCAATCCACATAAATTGTTTAACTGTTGTCAATGAGCAGGGGGTGAACAAAAGGTCCTGGGATATGCGAGGGGCTTTTATTTAGTGAAAAATGATAAAATGAGGGGGGAAATAAAAAAAAGGTCACTGCTCAATGACCACAACAATCCACTGTAATGAAAACCAAAGAAAACATCAATGTAATCCAACCAAGAAAATGTGACTCTAAACTGCTTCAATATAAAATTCTTCCTAACTGTAATTAAATTTTAGAACAGGGAATGAAAAATGAATCTAGGAAGGCGAGGAGGTTGTAATTAGAGGAAAGTGAAAAAAATGGTAGGGAAAGAGAGTGATTACTGCTCATAAAATTAATTAAGTGATCCATAAAACCATTCTGTAAAAGGAAACACACCAACCAAATGACCACTGAGACCCAAAACAATTATTGTGCATAGTTCAAGCAATCTCGTGCATTAACTTGCTCCATAATTGTAATCAAATATCAAACACAATGTCATCAAACAAGACAGTATGCAATCCACAACAACTTGTAGGGGAGCTCTGTTCATCTCACTTATCCATTTAATATTTTAAAACACTTCCCACATGAATAAACAGTAAACCATTATGTTCAGCATCAAAATCAACCACTGCCCACGAATTATTTCAATCATCAAATACAAACTCAAAGGTCATGCTCGATTATGTGTTTTAATTCATTTAATAATTGAATTGCAATGAGATTATACTGTCATAGACCCTGTGTCTGTTTCTACTATGAAACATGATATTTATCAACGAACAACCACATACAACCATCAATATTTTAAATGCAAGATCTTGACTTGCCATTTAAACTCACAAACATCCATTACCATTCAACACATACTATGTTGTGGAATACACATAAATCCGACAAAACGCAAGAGTATTTCCATGACTGTACAGGTTCAATCACTCTGAATCTAAACATCCACAATGCTAGGCTATCAATCCAATACAACGAGGTAGCAACAACATGCCCGATTTCATAACACAAGTCGATCAAATTGCAACAAAGCCGTGTTTAAAAAATCGTGACCTTCTCTAATGGCGCAATCAAATAATATCGATAACAAGTACAGTGGATAACCATGCCATAATTACCACGATGCAACATTTCCATTTGACAATTTTAAAACATACAGTCACAGTATCATTAACTCAACCTATTGTGTTGAGCTATCAATCCAATACAAGGAGGTAGCAATAGTATTGTTCAAATTAATCAAACTGTAACAAAACCATACTATGTAAAAACTTATGCCTATCCTTGATGACGCAATCAAATAACCATAACATATATAGTGGATGGAAATGCCATAGTCATCCCGGTTGCAATAACCATTTGGCCATTAAAAACACATAGTCACAGTAATCATTGACTCATGGTGTAGGAACGCCACACATACCAATGCATCACGCACGAAACATCATTAAATAATTGTAAACTAATGTTGAGTTAACATTCTGATAACTTAAATGCAAAAGACAGTGACTGTGTATCGAACCCATCTTCAATCAACCAATTTCAATGCTGAGATTATCAATTGGACTGTCATAATAACCAATTGTAGTGGCTACAACCAAAACCAATGTCAAGATAATAAACAGAGATGAGTCAATAATAGAAGATTATCGACAATGCATCACCAACACATAACCATCGACCATGTATCCAACAGGACATAATGGGTTTCCTTTATCAAAACTGAGCTTTGAGTAATCAAGGTTTGGCCCTGTAGACCAACACAGGGAGTCATGGAATCGACTCCCGACATAAGGCGAGAACCTCTGATACCAATGGTGCATGCACATGCTATACCACAAATGTCTTCGCAGACAGGGTGACAATCCTCGTGATATAGGAGACTATGAACAGAGGAGAAAGGCTCCATTTGGCCTTGTAACAATACTTAGCACATGCAGGGTATAACCCTTGTGGCTCTCCCAGTCAACAAACTAACAACGTTGAGGTGAAACGAAGCCGAGAAGAAGCAATATGACCCACTGCACGACCATTGGTAGCATGAAATAACCCAATACCCAAGTGAATAATGCGCAGTGACATAGGGCGTTTTAAACCCATTAAACCCCATAAAATCCAATACTGGGCATGGTGATACAATGCGTGAAGGAAGTCGTCCAGTCTAGACCAAATGAAACCCTCCACTAAACTGAAAAGGATGACAGAGAGCCTTTATGTCTGCTAACACTCATAATGACCCAATACACTATAACTTCAGACATTATCATAGAGTAAGCCACCAATGATTCATTCCAGAAAAGTCACAATTTTACACAGTTTCCATACTTAAGGAAAGCACAAACCCATAGATTCGATCCAATATCTATTTCATAACCAGAGCATACTCATGGATGGAAAAAAAAATACATACCTGTAATCAAAATCACCTTAAACGCGAATTGGCTGAGTGGTTCTCCCTTTGCTTTAAAGTCAGAGCATAACCACAACAAACACAGTTGAACAATAGCCTGATTAGGGTGGCGGCCAGTGGAAGGAGTAAGGGTGACATGTAGTAAATGAACGTCGCCTCCATCCCCAGTCCATTAATTCCTTAGTACAGGCCAACAAGCTTCCCATTAACTCAATTAATTAAACCATGTATCGAAACCATCACCCGCTAAAACCAATAGCGCGAACCATATCAAACTTATGCCATAACATAAATCACCACTTCATATAACTCAATCAAATCACATAACTATTAGCTTGTTGCTAGGGTTAACAACGATCATTTAAATTTCAATGCATGTAGAGTAATATATAACATAGTTTAATTCATTCCCTTTGTATTTGTGTATATTTCTTTTTCCTTTTTCCAACTGCTCTTTAGTATTGTTACTAACATGTATGTTGTGCAGGTTTCAAAGTAACGAGTCCAGGAATAGATATCAATAGTAGAAATGGATAACATAGGCAATCATAACATGCGATTAGAGCTTAGAACAAAACATAACATGCCTTACCCAACATTCACTTGTCACACATATAATCAACACTTAATAATCCCAATCCATCGCCAATAAGATATCATCAACCATGTAAGAAGTGTCGAACATTAGCACAAACATCAAATAAGTGCCAGATATTATATCCCAATCTACAAGGGGGTCCCACCTACTAGTATATTTATCCTTTTAGCTTATAATAATAGGCTTTAGAAATACTTTGCAGGGAAAAAACTTTGTTGCGATTTTTAATCATCAACAAACACTTCCCATAGTTCTTAAATCTTGAGGATTTAAGCCCCTTCTTCTTGAATCCCAAACTACTTTTCTTCTTCCAGTCCTCACGAGGTTATGTCTGACTCTCGATTTGTTCAGAACAATACCCTGCCTTTCGAATAGTGTCTTTTAAGGTCTTTGTCTCATCAAACTCAATCCTGTCCCGGTAGGTCTGAGGTAAACCACTAATAATTTGTTTCACTTTTACTTTTTCATCCTTTATGTAGGGTACATACCTCAGCAGCTCAAGGAATTTATTGGCATATTCTTCTATGGTGAGTTGTCCCATCATGAATTCATAGAAATCCTTAGTCTTCCCATCAAAGTATTTCTCTGACATATACTCCTTCTTGAAGTATTTATCAAACTATTTCCATGACAAGTCCTTCTCATGGATTCCTTTCACATTCCTAAGGTCTTCTCACCAAATGGAAGCCTTTCCATTCGGGTTGAAGATGGCTATTCGAGCCTTCAAGATTTCAAAGTAGTCATGGACTCTCAAATACTTATTTAAACCAAGAAGACAAGCTTTTGCCTCTTCCCCCTTCTCAATCTCTCCATTGAAAGAGGGTGGTTTGGATTTCTTGAACTCTTTAGGATCATGACTTTTGGGATACTTTCAGTTCTTTCCTTTCCCTTGAGAATGTGAACTAGTTTTGCTACTAGAATATCCCTTGGAGTTGTCAGTTTCCTCTCTAGAGGACTCTCTCGATGAGTGTCTCCTTCCTCTAGGTTGGACCTTCCTCGAGGTACTCCTCTTGGTGTGGCCACTTATGGGACCACATTTCTTTATCTCAGGTGGGATTTGACTTCTCTTCGTATGTCATCGGTCCACCTGACTAGTTGTGGGTCCATGCTGCAGCTGCCTTTGTATATCAAATAATGTCTGCAGCAAGACTACATTAATTTCCATTTGTTTTTCTTGCTCCTTTATCAATATTTCGTTGTCATCCTTGCAACTCTGTAATTCATCCATGAAGCTCCTTACAGTTTCAGCCAGATCCAGAGGGGTTTCAACCGCCCTCCTTTCATTAGATTCTTCATCTCTATTGTGGGAGCCATCCCCCACTTCATGGCGCGTCACCATCCTTTATATTTGTAGTTTTCCCACGATTTACTGACTGTTTGAGTGCTGACAAAACACTTACTATTATCCAACAATCTATTAGTTTATGAACAACACACAGTTCATATTTCTTAAATACACACACAGTAGAAAGTTCCATCCTTTTATTCAGTAACATTTTAACCAGACTCTTTAGGAAAGAGGTAAGATAGGGTGTCACCCTTAAAAGTACTTTAAATATGTTTTTTACGCAACTCGTCCATGAGCCCAAGCAGACCAAGTGTTGTAACCATGCTCTGATACCAATTTGTAACACACCCGACCCCTGAGTATCTTTCCTAGGTATGGGGAATCAAAATTTCTCTCTCCTTAACATCTCAAATCCTTTTTCTAAGGTATTCATTCTCTTCTACTTACTCGTAGCATTCTAATGAATGCTACCAAGCTCAAATCCGAGCTTTGGGTTGCAAGTTATGGCTTCCCAAAGTTCTTCGGGCGTTCATTGATTAAGGACCACGTGAATCCACCTCACATGTATTGTCTCCAAGTTCCTTCATCCACGATGTAAGTCCATCCACCATCTGATCCCATGACTGGGCTCAATCTTCATCTAACACATAGGCATCTAACACACAGGCAAGCATGAACTTCGACACTTCGGTGCTTTGGTGTTTCGACGTTGAATGCCTCCTTACTATCTATGCACGAGACCTTCCTGAGTCTCGAACTCTCGAAGTCTCATAAGCTTTCCACGTGGTTTCGATCTTCAGGCCTTTTGGGTCCCTCTATTACACTACACCCCAAATCCTCTGGAGTCTTGAAGTCCCGGACTCCCAAAGTTCTGGTCACTTCACTAACCACTTTGGCTAGGTAGGAATGTAATAGGGGCTGACATGTAGAAGGGTCAAGGGTGACACATGTCATGTTCTAATAGGCATATAGGGTCTACGAAAATCACAGAACAAGATGACACGTGGCACATCGATTATGAGTCCACGTCACCTTGATGATGTCATCTTGCCACGTCACACTAGACTTACAGCCTTCTAACATCCCTCAAATATCATGGTTAAGATCTGGCCACGTGGATCCATAGATCCATGACTAATGTTACTTCGCAAGTCTGACCTTTAGGAGTTTTGCGATGCAAACTCCTCTTTTCTCCCGGAGTTGGTCAGCATCGGGCTGACCACAACCCATATCTGATGGTTAGGAAAAGTATCGAAGCGTCCTTGAATCGACGAATCTCGCTACTTCAGGATTCAAAGCTTCTCGAAACACCACACCTCAAATTCCCCGGAGTGCTCGGTCTCCAGAATAAAGGATCTAGCGCCACACGTCCCCTGTATATTGACGGTTGAGAGGGATCCTGAAGGATCCTTAGATCCATGGCCCACATTACTTTTCGACTCCAACCTTCGGGGGATTTGACGTTGCAACACCCCTATCCTCTCGAAGCGTTCAACGTCGGGCTGACTGCACTGTAAATCCGACAGCTGGGAAAGAACCTGAGGTATCCCTATATCTACGGTCCTGGTCACTTTGCGACTCCGGACTTTGGGAGTTTTGGCATGCAACACCCCTATCATCCTGAAGCGGTCAACGTCAGGTTGACTGCACCATAAATCCGATGGTTAGGAAAGAACCCGAAGTATCCCTCGATTGATGGTCCTGGTCACTTCACGACTCCAGCCTTTGGGGGTTTTGGCTTTACTTCCACTCAACTCTCCCGAAGCAGGACTTCGTCGAAGTACCGTGTGCGGGTCCCTCCTCCTGAATGATCAGATGGTAGGCGGGGCTCCTGACGATCTCCCCCCAAATCTATGGCTTTCCTTTACTTTTTAACTTCGGTGTTCGGGGAGTTTGATGCTATAGAATCTCTATTCTCTCGAAGTAGAACTTCATCAAATTCTTCTCGGTGTAGATCCAATGGCTGAGGGAACTCCTAAACACTCTCAATCGGTGTCTTGCACTACTTCGCGGTGGGGAGTTGGATCCCGGTATAGTCGGTAAGATAGGTTCATCTATCCACTAGGTAACCTACCCAACATCGGTCAACCTTACAGGTAACCATGACTCTCAGTCACCTTCGATCGGTTTTTGACTATTTGGGCCAACAATTCTCCGAAGTCCCAGAATTTCGGAGTTCTGAAGCTAGAACGACTTAGCTCTCTTAGGCTTAACATAGGGTTCATGGGTGTTGGTCACATGGGTCCTTCTAAACTCTCACGAGTTAAGCACATATTCCTCATCGTGAACTTGCTAAGGACCTGGGCATGGTGTCATGGTTGTGTAGCAAGGAGTCTGAAGGAGATATCCTCTCCAGACCGACAGGGTCAGATTGATGCAATGCTTTCTATCCCATCCCTCCTATAGGTTTACGTCCCAAGGCGTCTCGAGGGATAAACTGGGGCATATAGATGATCAATCAGAAACATAAGTCCACAAGAAGGTAAATGCATACACATAACTTGATCATTCAATACATAGACCATTCTTAGATGTATAAATACATACATTCATTCATTACTCCATTTCAAAACAGAAAATATGGAAATACTTATCAGAACCAGAAATCGTGATGTGACTGTTGAAAGGGGTGTCTGTTTCCACCCAACCATAGGCTCAGTCACTCCTAACGAAATTACCATTGGCCACCCCCGAGATAGACCACGATGCTCTGAGAGATAATTCTTTCTTTCAGATCAACAATAGTGAGGGACGAAGGTTACTCTCCTCCTCCCACGGGATCTTGGCAACAGGTTTTCTCTATACCAAGCAAGGAGGCCTGCTTGAGTAATTTCTTAGTCACTCAACACCCTCATTTATCAAATTGTATCATAACCCTTCTATCCATGTACTACGACCATAACACTTTCATTTCTCAGTTCTCCCTCGAACTTGAGAGCTTAGTCTCCCTTCTCTGCTTCTCTTCGCAGCTCTTTCTCTGCCCACCACACCTTCCTTTCTTGCCTTCCTCAACAAGATTATGTGTGGTCCGAATTCCCAGTCTGTGGTCAGGTCTGAAAGCCTTTCATATGGGTGCTCTACCCCATCCCCTCATTAACTCTTGAGGAGGTATTCCCACCTACCAGCGTGACTATAATTCATCGTTGGGTGTTAGGACTATTCTGGTCCTGAGAAATTAAATCCAGCAAGGCACTTGTTTGGAGGGGGTTATCTCAACCATTTCTGGTTCCCCTCACCATATATCTCATAGCATTCATGATCTATCTTGGAAAACCCCCCTTTTAGTAGTCATGCAACACTTATCCATTTTCTATTAATAACATAAATTACATTCATTGTCCTTTTATACAAAGGTTCATCAAATCAAACATTCACACATATCGAGTTTTCCATAGTCTCTTGGCCAATATATTTATATTTACAAACTAGGGAAAATAGGGGTGTTACAATGTTGATAGCAAACATATAAGATTTCATGTGATACTGGCCAATTTGGAGATGCACATTTTCACAACGCCCTCCACATTTCATGGACCCGCCATTGCTAATCATGATTTGAAAATTATTGACGGCACAGATATAGCAATTAGTTTCTTGGGCAATGCAGAGATGAATAAAATTATGGGTGTTTCCACTATCAACAAGAATGATGACCTTCCTATGCTTAATGTAACCAATTATCTTGAGGGTTTGGGGAGCAGAGAAGTCAATGAGAGCATTTAGGGACATGATCGATTCTACTTCAAGAGGATCGGAGGGAGGGGTCATGTCAGTGGGTTCAGGTGACACTGCCACAAGGGGAGCCTCAACATCGTCTTCTGAAACATCCTCTGAAATGGCCATAAAAATATTTTTTTCCTTACACTTGTGCCCAGGAAAATATGTGTCATCACAATTATAACAAAGTCCTTTGAGTTGGCGTTCAGCCATTTCTGCCCTGGTCAATTTTTGGATCTTTAGTGGAGTAGAAGGAGGAGTGGGAGTGATTGGTTTAGTGCGAGGAATAAAGGAGGGCTTTCGATTTTGAGAAGAGACAACATGTTGTGCTTCCTTATCTCTTTTAGTAGTGTCCACCCAACTCTGAGGCTGAGCCATGAGGACATGGGCACGAATCTCATCCTTGAGGCCATTGATAAAACATTCTCAGAAAAAAGCATCAGACATGCCCTCTGTACGGAAAGCCAATCGCTCAAAAGCGGCTATAAAGTCTTCCACTGTGCTAGATTGTTTCAACTTTGTCAAACGGCCTAAATGGTTGGTGTCAGTGTCAAAGCGTTCATAAATCTTTGCCACAAAGTGTGTCTAAGCCACATACCCTTGGCAGGCTTTTTTTCTCCACTGCCATCATTTCCAACGTTCTTGATCTAGATGGAGAACACCATATCGGAGTTTGGCCAACTCATTTGTAATGCCATAGAAGGATAAATAATGTTCCATTTGAGTTACCCAGCGAGTGGGATCTGAGCCATCAAATTTGGTCACATCCACACGTGGAAGGCATAGGTCACGTTGAAAGTGATGGGGCTGAAAATTATGGGAATGAGAGGAAGTTTCACCTTTGGTTTGCAAAGGTGGGTCAGATGAGGGAATATCTGCAGGGATATGCAGCTTGGCGTAGACCATCGTAGTGAAGGAGACAAACTGGGTATTGAAGGATTCAAGTTGGGTAGCGAGGTCTTCTTTGAGGTTCTCTTTTTGGCGTCAATGGAGGAATGCATGTTTTTATTGATGGTGCCAATATTGGCATTGATCTGTCTCACTTCTTGTTGGGTTTTTGTGAAATTAGAGTGCAAGTAATTGAAGCGAGCTTCCAAGTCTTAGCTACGGGTGTGGGCCATGATGAACAGGGAACATGAAAAGGGACGGGTGGGACCACACAGAAAATGGGTTATGGGTGAAGTGTATCAAAACGATCAAGGTGACAAGTGGAATCCAATGGGGTAAAGCCCAAATAAGGGTGTTGGAAGGGGGTCGAGTCCACGAAAAAAAATTTGTTGAAAAATGATAGGTATGACTACGATAAGGGAGAAGAGAGGAATTGAACGGGATAGGTCTCAAATAATGGTGCCAACATGATCCATTTTTTTTTACTTCTGCGGAGTTATACTCTGATCTGAAGAATACTGCAGTGACGAAATTCCCAAATGCTTAACAGGAAGAAATGTGTAGTAATTTCACAACCTGAATGTAGGAGACACAGTTGCGCATAAATAGATCTTGTATGTTCTGTTTTTGTTTCCGTCCCAAGGGCTAGGGTATTCAATGGTTCTACAGACAAGGGTTTTCCCTGTGCTATAGCTCTCTGATATACGTGTGGGGTCCAACAGTAGCACTCGACCCAATATCTCAGGGCACCAACTAAGCAGGCTAGACCGTGCCCTTAGTCGTAGTACCCAACTACCCAGGTACTATAGAGTATCTTCCTGAGTGTTGTTCTCGGTGGCACTATAACAGTCAGGAAGCCGATCAATTTATCTATGGAGGGCTTTAGGAGATCTAGGTCGATCTGTATACAGGTGTTATCTGATGTGATACCACTCGACGGGGTGCCAATAGGGGTTACAAGGGTGGCCAACAGATGTGCGCTTAAGTACCACTTGTATTTATTGCGTGTATGAATCCTCGACCACGATTTTATGTGCGTAACGACAGATCTTTGTAGCTTTAAGACATCAGAATACGTCTCTACCCTGGAAAAAAAATTAACCCATAATTTTTTGCCGAGGAAGGTGCTCTGATACCACTTGTAATATTCCATATATAAAATAGTATGCAGAACATAAATAATTAACTAGAAATGGTATATAAACAATGATATAACCAAAACAACCCCACAATAATACCAAAATAACACTAGAAATAACACTTTGATTACTGAGAGAAATGTTCACTTGCCTCTTTGAGGGGGCAACCTCTAGCAGAGCAGAGCTCTATTACAATAATATCCAAGACAAAACTTCCCATACCCTCTACTCCTATTATACTAAATATGTCTATCCAAAAGAACAATCTAGAGGAAGATCCTTCTAGAAGCAGAAGCTTCTATTAGGTGTTCTTACATTTGACTCATTCTTCCTTATTGTTAGGCCTTATTAATATTGACCTTTATTACATGGAAATATATTATTCTACCTACATGAGGGGTTAGGTCCGTAACACTTTTTAACATAATTGAAGAAGGCACATATAAGATTGAACATTTTCCTAGATGAATCAATATGGGATCTAAATGGAGCAGGGGGGGATTATACCCCTAGTATTGGATACTCAACTTTTTTTGGACCAGGATCAGGTGATAACAAATGGTTATGGAAGAAGATCTGGAAAGTTAATGCCCCTCCCAAGTGTAAGTTATTTTTGTGGCTCATATTGAACAATAAAGTTTTAACATGGGAAGCCCTCTAAAATGAAATAGAGAAGGTCCAAGGATCTATTTACTTTGCAGGTGTTGTGAGGAAACACTTCACACTTGTTCTTGCATTGTTTTTTTTCTTAGAAAGTATGGGTTGAGGTCAAGGAGCTTTTGGGTGTCCAGAACCTTTCGAAATGTGAATCCATAGATACATGTCTTAATGTTTGGTTTACTCAGTGTGATCTAAAGTGCTTTGAGGAAATCCCATTTTTGGTTCTGTGTGGAATATAGATAGCTAGAAACTCTATTTTGTTTGAAGAAAAGATGATGTCTTTATTGCAGGTAGTTGCCTAGGTTGATGCTTTACTTGCATATGTTAAATCATAGAGAAATCTATCAAAGATACAAGTGGACAAATCTTTAGTGTGGGGATATTTTGATGGGTCTTTTCAAGGTCTATATTCTATTTTTTGGATTGGCTTCATTCTATATCTTACATAGATACGCAAAATTGATGTCAAAGGTAATGTAGGAATAGGAACAAGTAATCAAGGGGAATTGAAGGCCTTATTCTACTTACTTAAATCTACTTCGGACAAAGGGATTGATAAGCTTCAAGGCATGGATGATTCATCTATGGTCATTAATTGGATGAAAGGAAGCCTCCAAGTACAAAATAATTCTCTCATACCACTAGCATATCAATTAAAGGAAATATCTAATCAGTTTGTTTGGGTTAGTTGTACTCATATATAGAGATAGCACAAGATTGCAGATCAACTCTCAAATCTATTTGAGCTTTATGGTCCATTGGAAGAAGTATAATAGTTTTTGTTCAATGATTTTTTAACTTCTTTTGAACTAGTATTTTATCAACAAATAAGTTTATTAAAGTCTAATATTTTTACTTGACAAATTGTATATGTAATATCATGAAAGTTGTAGATTTTTATAGATTTTTAGGGAAATATTTTAAAGAAATCTATCTTTGAATGATCTTTTTTAAATTATACCTAAAACACTTGAGTATAATATTTTTGTTTATCTCAAATAAAAATACAATCGAGATATATATATATATATATATAAACAAAAATACACTCAACACTTATATATATGAAATTCAATATAATTTTAAAACATAACTAAATATATCATCTTATCAACATCTTAGGGATTGACATAATCTCAAAGCATAACGAAATATCTCTTCTTATAAAGTATATCGTCATTATTGATGGGAATTGACATAACAAAATATATCATCTTATGAACATCTTAGGGATTGACATAATTTCAAAGCATAACGAAATATCTCTTCTTATGAAGTATATCGTCATTATTGATGGGAATTGTTCTTCAATTTTCTTTTTCATTGAGGTCAAAGTGGTTCGTGTCTTCTCTTCCGAATTTTATGCATTTTGATTCCTTTCTATTATTAATCTCTTTTTGTTTTACTTTTACTTTTAAGTGATGGGGTTGATCTATGGTTATGCATACTAAGGTGGTAAATCGGGAGATAGATTTATTGTATATGTTTTAATTTGTGAGTTGGTGGAAAGGTTTTGTTTAATTCATAATTTTCAAAAGCGTGTATTAATATATATATAAATTTAATTTTAGGCAAAATTTTGAGTTGAAATTTAAGGTTTATTGAGAAGTATATATCCCTAGAATTCATGAAGTTGTTGATTTTTGTAGCTTCGAGCAGGTATTCTCGTGTGCCTTAGGTGTTGGGCATATGGAAATCTCCGTGTGCACCACATTACACTCTTTGTTTGGTGAAAACCACCTTTGGAGTGAAGTTGGAGCTTCATGGGTTTGATGGTGGGCTTTGTGGGTTTGTGTTGGGGCTTCACACCCACAATAAAGTCTAATTTGATGTTGACTTGTGGAGGGGATTCTATGTTGACCCCTAAGACTTGTATATAAAGAAAAGAGGTCACTGTGATATTTCATATTGTGTAGTGTGTGTGGAGACATGATAGAGTTGGCATAAGTGGGTATGCACTTGTGCCAAGGAGCTTGGTTATCTCAACAAATGAGTGTCTGTAACTCTGGAAAATATGGCCTAGGAAGGAAGAAACTGAGTGAATTGTACGGAAGTGTCCGTACAGGATTTCGTACATGTATGTGGATTGCAGTGGGAACATTCACGTATGTACGCGAGTTGCAGGAAGGTGAATCACGTATGTATGTGAGTTGCAGAAAGGTGAATTGTGTATGTATGTAGGTTGCAGTGGGCACAGTCGCGTATGTACGTGGGTTGTAAAAGGGACAATCACATACATCTGTACGAGGTTTCTGGGTAGGAGCATGCCCGTACAAGTTGACGTCAGTAGTAGTACAGGTGATATCAGCAGGTCGTACATGTGGTCTGCATCAGATTTGTGGGAAAAGGAAATTTCTCGGGATTTGTTGAGGTTTGGTTTTCTGATTTGGTGGTTTTGGAAGGATAAGGTTGTCCGCATATTTTTGTGAATTTATATTGGTTGGGAGGGTTGGTTTTGTCCTCAAAATTTCTGAAATTGCCAAAGTTACATAACACAAAATTTGTGTCTCATGTGTATTGATTATTCATCTATGATGTTGTTGTTTCCACAACATATATTTTCAGTCAATAATTTTCAGTGTAAAATTGTTTAGTGATAACAACTAGGGTTTATTGTTAACTCACTAGGAAACAATTTTTAGATCTGAAAATTAGTCACATAGAGTCGCATGTGAAAATTGACAGAAGTAGTACCCAGATCTAAATATTAGATCACAAGATTCCTTGCTTATGAAAAGAAAGATAAAATATCCTCGACCAGAGGTAAATGCAAAAACCTATTATTTATTTTTGGAGCTCGATGTTTTGGTATCCATGTATCAACAACTTTTGGACTTGGCCACAAATTTGTAAACTTACCAACCAAATCCCACTAGATAAAACAAGGGATTTCCTTCTTGGCTTCAAGAATAAGAGATCCAAATGGGGAATGGCATCCAACCTTTTAACAAAGAAAAGCTATTGCAACTGGGAATGATTGCTTCATGTCTAGGCCCAAACTAACGTGTTAAACCCCTCAAATTCATTGCAGGATTTGCCCATGGTTGAACCCTCAATATGAAAGAAATCTAGTGGACATGAAGACCCACCCAACAAACAATTGATCGATGAAAAATCCAACTCCAACTAGCATGTGGGCACAAAGACCAACTTCAAACAATCTGGTAGCTTCCACTTAGTGGGTGATTCCAAAACTAGATAGTACTATATTGGTTCGACAACAACAAGAAATTAATTTGATTCATGTGAAGACATGATTGAGGATAGCGACTAAAATAAACCCTCGTTACTGAAGTCAATGCTAGATCTCCAATTCATCTTTTCAAAATTCCTTCTATTTTTTCAAATCTATTAGTAATAAGTTTTTTACAATTAAAAACAAGAACTTGTTTTGATTTATTAACCTACTCCATAATATATAATAATAGAGTGAACTTGTTTTGATTTATTAACCTATTCCATAATATATAATAATAGAGTGCTATACTCAATATTTACATTTTAGACTTTAGATCATAAATTTGTGTGTACCTCGACTTTCTTTGTATCGTTCTTTGGATACTTAAAAGTAATACTTTTAACTAAAATTAACTAAATTTCTTAATAATACACCGTATTAGTGACACCAACCGAGGATAGTCTAGGCCCTAACTATTGAATCAACCAAATTGGAGTTAATAAAGCAATTTAAATCGTAAACTAAAAGAAATTATTTTTGATGTTGACAAATTTGTCTATTTTGTCATAATAGACTTGTCCAACATGTAATCTTAATATTATTGAAAGATGATGATAGAGTTTGACAAACTAGTTCTTCAATTTATTTCAGCTGACAAAGAGTCACACAAGTAAAGTTAAACTCAATAATATTTATAATCAAACAAAAACTTTAACGTACAAGTTTTCTTGATGTTAATCTCAAGAATATTTATAGTCAAACATATGACAACAAAATAATTATAATAATATTTCTAGTCAATTTAGATACAACTTTAGTATTCAAGTTTCCTCATTTAGGTTGTCATAATTATTATAATAATATTTTTAGTCAATTTAGATACCAACTTTAGTATCCAAGTTTTCTCATTTAGGTTGTCATAGTGTTCAAGTTTCTTGATTCACGTTGAATGACGAGAGAAGTTTTCAATTGAGTTTTGATGTTATTGGATAAGAATTATATATTAATTTTTCTAATTTAGGTTGAATGACAAGAGAGAAGTTTTCAATTGAGTTTTGATGTTATTGGATAAGAATTATATATCAATTTTCTGAATTTAGGTTGAATGATAAGAGAGAAGTCTTCAATTGAGTTTTGATGTTATTGGATAAGAATTATATATCAATTGCATAGGATAAGGGGTATTTATATCACTTTGTTTATTAGGTAAAAATTGGTTCAAAATCTTATAGAAACTATGTTAAAAGTTAGAGTTTCATCTCTTTATTGGGAATTTCTTTCATGGAACTTTGTCCCAAAGGTTGTGGTTGATTTTAAGACAACCTAGATTCTAGAATTTAAAAAAAAAACACCCTTATAAAAAATAAGATGATTTGAATTCCCCATATATAATACCTATATCAATTATTATAAGTTGATTTTAACATTCTATTATTATTTATTGTTTAAATATTATAAGATATTTTGCCACAATAATATATCTTAATTAGAATTTAAATTTACATTAAAATTGATTCAAAATCTTATATTATTATTTATTATTTAAATATTATAAGATATTTTGCCACAATAATATATCTTAATTAGAATTTAAATTTACATTAAAATTGATTCAAAATCTTATAAAAAGTATGTTAAGAATTAGAGTTTCATCTCTTTATTGAGAATTTCCTAGAATTTTCAAAAAAACTACCCTTACCAAAAATAAGTTGATTTGAATTCCCATATATAATACCTATATAATTATTATAAGTTAATTTTTAACATGCTATTATTATTTATTATTTAAATATTATAGGTATTTTGCCACACTGATATATCTTTTTTAAAATTTAATTTTACATTAGAAAAAATTGTTTTATTATGTAAGTGATTTTCTGTTTTAAATATCATATTACTAATGGAAATAAGTAAACTAAAAAATATAGTTAAGTTTAATCATAAAGATACTTGAATATAAATAAAGTGAGAAGCATACATTAAAATGAAAACATAATCAGTAAACTAAGATAATTGCACTAGATTATAATAATGATTAAATTTAAAAAAAAAAAAAAATAGATATAAAATTGATATATAAAATCTTTTTATTTGTAAAAGAAAAAACCCATTTTGTTCAAATAATTTTACTACTTGATTTATGAAAGTGTAAATAATATATATGTCATGAAAGTGTAAATAACATATATCTCACAAGACAAAACAAATGATCTTCATCATCAAGCTTACTCCAAGCTTACTCACAATGTATACAAGACATGAGAAAATGTAAATGTCAGACTCTTTATTCACACTTCCTCTTTCTACCATCACATTATAATTTATTCACACTTTTTCTTTTTATCATCTCATTATAAACAAATAATTAGAATAAAAAATAAATAAAATATATAGTTAAATTTAATCGAATACTTAAATATAGATTAAGTGGTTATTAAGATGATACAGAAATAATCACTCAAATCCGTAAATTTAATAATTTCTTTCTATATTTTTAACAAATATTTGAAAAAATAAATGTTCTAATTCTATGATAATATAGAATTGATATATACGATTTTCCGCTATTATAAAATTGATATATACGGTTTTCCACTCCGCCCAATAATTCCATTGGTCGAACACATAACGTGCACAAACAAAACACAATCTTAACGATAACGATGAAATTCACTTGACA
>ML819982.1:132793-145829 GCA_009831015.1 Picea engelmannii | reverse complement strand
TAAAATCCATTGTTACCACGTCCCATTTCCATTCAGGAATAGGTAAAGGCTGCAGCAACCCTGCTGGGTGCCTATGCTCAGCCTTAACCTTTTGGCACTCCATGCATCTTGCGATGTATTCAGCGATTTCTTTCTTCAGACTCAGCCAAAAATAATGGCTTTTGACTGCTGCCACAATCTTCTGATATCCAGGATGTCCATCATAAGCCACGTTATGCATCTCCTTTAGAATTGCCAGCTTCAATTCTCGGACATTGGGTACATACACTCTGTTTTTATAAAAAAGTAAACCATTAGTTCCCAAGGTGTAACTTTCTTTGGTCTGTGGTCTCTCACGCTGTTGTAGCTTTGCTACAAGATTTTTGTACTGCAAATCAACATTTGCAGCCTCCAAAATTATGTCTTTCATCTCAGTCTGGTACATGCTAATGGCTGTAGCATGTAATTCGTGCACTTTTCTGCTGAGTGCATCAGCCACCTTATTTTCTTTCCCTTTGATATGCTTGATATCAAAGTCATATTCTCACAAAAACTCCAACCATCTAATTTGTCTAGCATTTAAGGTCGGCTGATCAAATAAATACTTCAGACCATTATGGTATGTTCTCAACTAGAATCTCTTGCCCATGAGGTAATGTCTCCATTTCCTCAAGGCGTGGACGATTGCTGCCAGCTCTAAATCGTGAGTGGCATAATTCTTCTCATGTTCCTTCAACTTTCAGGATTCATAACAAACTACAAATCCTTCTTGGCTGAGAACTCCTCCCAGCCCCTTCTTACATGCATATGTGCAAACTACGTAATCCTTGTTTGGATCTGCAATCTTCAGGATTGGAGCACTAGTTAACAGCTGCTTCAATCACTGGAAGCTGCTCTCACATTCTTCGGTCCACTGGAACTTCTTCCCCTTCCTTTGCAAGGAAGTGATAGAATGGGCTATCCTTGAGAATCCGGCTATAAACCTCCTATAGTAGCCTGCCAGACCCATAAAAGATCTAACTTCTACCACATTCCTTGGTGCTGGCCATTCTCGAATGGCCTGTACCTTTTCAGGATCCACAGCGATCCCTTCTTTAGATATTATGTGCCCCAAATAATGGATCTGCCTTTGGTAAAAAGAGCACTTGCTCAGTTTTGCGTACAGCTAGTGTTCTCTCAACACCTGCAGCACCATTCTCAGGTGTTTCTCATGTTCTTCCTCTGTCTTGGAATACACCAAGATATCGTCCAAGAAGACTATGACAAACTTGTCCAAATAATTTATGAACACTCCATTCATTAAGCACATGAAAACAGCAGGCGCGTTGGACAGTACAAACATCACCACTGTGAACTCATAATGACCATACCTTGTTCTAAAGGCGGTCTTGCTGATGTCTTCATCCTTTATTCTCACTTGGTGATATCCTGATCGGAGATCTATTTTCAAAAATATTTTCGCATCCTTCAATTGATCAAAAAGATCATCAATCCTTGGCAGAGGATACTTGTTCTTGACAGTAACCTTATTCAACTGCTGAAAATCAATGCATAGCCTCAATGTCCCATCTTTCTTCTTCACGAATAGGACCGGGGCTCCCCACGGTGACACACTGGGGCGAATGTAACCTTTCTTTAGTAGTTCTTCGAGCTGCAATTGCAACTCTTTCAGCTCTGGCGTACTCATTCTATAAGGAGCTTTCGAAACTGGAGCTGTTCCAGGCATCAAATTTATAGAAAAATCGATGTCCCTCCTCGGAGGTAGTCCAGGTACCTCCTGAAATACATCCTTGAACTCCTTGAGTACTTCATGGTCTTTCAGATTCGATACTACATCTTGGGATGCTTCTTCCACCCGAGCTGCAAATAATTGACAGCCTTTCCAGTAAAATTTCTTCAGCTGCATGGCTGAGATTTCCCTCACAGCCATGGCTCTGGGAATTCCTTTGACTGTTACCTGATTTCCCTCTTCATTCAAGCACGTGAACCTCTTGTTACGACAATCCAGAAGGGCATGGTGTTGGTCCAACCAGTCCATCCCAATTAAGCAATCATATGAGCCTAAAGGCAGAATGTTCAATTCAGCCTTAGTGCTCATTCCTTTCATGTCCATTGAACAGAACTTAACCAATTCAGTGACCTTCCTCTTGGTCCCTGTGGCCAACTGCACTAACCAAGACTTCTCATGTTTGCTTCTCATTAGATGCAAACTATCCACGACTCTAGGATCTACATAACTATGGCTAGCCCCTGAATCAATTAAAATAACAAGTGGTCGGTTGTTGATCGTACCTTCCACTTCAATCATGTGCGATTGGAATTCTACTTGCTTATTGTCCAGGGCTGCGTAGATCCTCGGCATTCTACTGCCCATATCCTCCATTGTTTCATCTTGCTAAACAATATGGACAGTTCTTGCTTTGTCTTTTCTGTGGGGGCAGTCTCTGTACTTTGATTTCCTTTACAACCCCAACACTCTATAGGTGGAGGCCTTGGCATCTGCTCACTCCCTTCAACCTTCCTAGGCTCTTTAAAAGATGACTGTCCCCAAGGACTGTTTCTGAAAAAGGAAGGCTTTCTTCCCTTCTGCCTCTGTTCCTTCTTAAATTTCCTCCGATCATCCCAGACCTTCCGAAGGATAGGCCTTTCTCCTTGATGTTCATACAAGCATTTCTCTTTTCTGATGGTCTCTTCCATGGTCTTAGGATCGTCATATTGAATCTTGTCACTCATGGAAGGTGGCAGTCCACTTAGATACCTCTGAATTTTAATAGCTTCATCCTTGATGAATGGAACATACTTCAGTAGTTCCAGAAAATTTCGTTCATACTCATCAATGGTCATACTACCCAACTTGAGTTCAAAGAACTCCTTCATCTTTCTGTCGTAGTATCTTTTAGTCAGGTATTTCTTCTTGAAATACCTCTTAAACTCCTTCCATGTGACCTCTTTCTCTCTGATGTGTTGCACCTGTACAAACTGATCCCGCCACATGGATGCTTTTCCTTTCAGTTGGTACATTGCAATTCTTCCTTCTGCATGGGCAGAATAATTCTGCAGTTGGAAGTATTTCTTCATGCCAAGCAACCAGGTCTCGGCATCTTCCTCCTTCTTATGTTCTCCATCGAATGTTGGAGGCTTAAACTTGTTCATCTCTCCTTTTAATTCCTCCTTTCCATATTTTTGATGTTTTCTGGTAGGAGATGGGCTTGAATTACTGTGTGTCTTACTGTCAGAATGTCTTTGGGAGCGACTAAGATGTCGGCTACCACTCCTCGACCTACTTCTTCTCCCATGGGTTTTGCGACTCTCCTTCGTACTTGAGTCTCTTCCCTTCTCGAGTTTCTTCTCTATTCTTTCTAGGATTTTCAAAATTTTTAAGTTTAGTGCACCCTGTCGATCCCTGACTTTCATAAGCTTTTGGCTATCAGCTCGGCGAGCCTTGGCCTCTCTTTGCAATCCTTCAATGATTTTCATTATGTGTCCTTCCTTATCCTTCTCTTTTCCTTGCCCATTAGAGTTTGATCCTTCGACTCCTAGGTTAACATCATTTCCTTCATGTTTGTCTTCTATTTCGGGGATAATTTGCACCTTTCCCCACTCCATACTCGGCGTTGTTTAACTGGAATCCTGGACTCCGTTGAACTCTGCACAAGCACTCTGTGCAATTAAATTCGAAGTTTGTCAGGCCATTACTCCTTCTAAAACAATTCATAACATTTATATCTAATACGAACAAGAACAAAAGACATTTCGAATCCAATAAGTTTTCTGAGTTCTCGTTCGGCTCTGCAATTTCAGGACTTCATTTTTTTCGGGTTTTCGAAGCTTTCATTTTTGGTACTTCGAAATTTCGGGACTTCAGGTTTTTGTACCTCGGGACTTCGGGTTTCAGGGTTTCGGCCCACGAGGCTTTCCAACTTGCTTTCCTTTCTAAACCCCGACTTCCGAAATTCCGACTTACTTTATCCTCCGGACCCACATAGCACAATGGTCACCCACAACCACGGTGTCACGTGGCACGTTCTTAAGGATCCATGTCGCTTTTAACGATGTCATTGGGTCCCACCTCTCTCGCTTCTCTTCTCAACCCACTGGTACGTGGTACATCTCCATGTGTCCACATCCATTCCAAGAAAAATCCAACAATCAGATCTTTCTCAGATCTACGGTGCAGATCCTTTCGGCGTTTTGGGCTTCCAAACGTCGATGCGCTCTAAATTCCGTTAGCCCTCCGGTATAAACTCGTGGTTCACACGACCTCCCCTTATATGACCACAGTCATACCTCCTATCGGGGTTTCAGACTTTCCAATGTCGAAGCACATATGTCCTCAGGATTCGCGATTTCCCGATGGATGACTCTCCTTCCGGAACTTTCCGAATGCCTCGATCTCGGCCACGCGTCCCCAAGAATGGACGGTCCTCGCCGCTTCTCACTATTTCGCAATTTCTAATGCTCCGGGTGCCTTGTCTTCAGGATTCGCGAAACGTCGAACCCTGATATGCCGATGGGCTCCCAATCTCGAGATTTCGCAACTTGCGTTTCCCCGATGAAAAAGTTCTATGTCAACTCAAAACCCCGGTAGCCGATATACCGATGGGTCGCTCGATCTCCGCCACGTGTCCCCACAAATGAACGGCTCGGATCGTTCCCGGGACTTTTACCATGAAAATTCCCGACCTCCTGTCATCGTGACTCCCGATTTCATGAATGTCGATACCCCGATATTTCGACATGCGAAATGCCGACGGGCTCTTTATTATCACCACCTATCCCTTCGAGATGGACAGTCCTGACCAAATCGGAATTTCGCGTATCGCGATTTCCATACTAATGTGCAATATCAAAAGGGCTTTAAACCCCGTGCACACTTTTCAGATCTGACGGTCACAAGGGTTCGCCTTCCCTCCCGAACAGATCCTAGAGCTCCTACACCACCGGTGTGGAGTCCTCTCTCCCTATGGACTCATACCACACTGGTTGCGGTTTCATAACGCCACTATACCTCCTGAGCTTTAAAACTCGTCAAGTAACTCCTTGACATTTTGGAGCAAACCAGGGTACGAAATTGGCCTTCCAGACCCAATTTCCCCTCGCATTCTTGGTCCAAAGACCGCTCCACTGACCCATCTAGGCTCAGTGTCGAAACCTGGGCTCTGATACCAATTTGTAGCGCACCCGCTACGCCACTTTCTGATACTATGTTTAATCGCTCTGATACCAATTTGTAGCGCACCCATTTTAGAACTCTGGGCTTACTCGCGCTCTGATACCCATTTGTACACACCATTTGTACAAAGCTCATATAGATATCATATATCCAATGCATTTAACAAATAAACACATTTAACTTAGAGTAAAACATATCATTACTGCTATAATTAAACAATCCATGGTATTCCATATTAATTCGTATACACAGCGGAAAACCTGATAACATTTACAGTAGAGACATGATAAAACGTGATAATACATAGTTAGACACTTATCTTATAACAATGGTGGAATCCACCAACCAAATGCAGGCCTTCCACAAACCTCCCAGCCTTAGACCGCACTGCTCATCATATCAGCAGTGGATCACCCCCGAGCTGGGACTAAGCTCCACCCCAAGGCAAGGAATCTAGGCTCAGGCTGAGGTTACAGGGAAAACAGTCACACACAACCACAAGGACGGAATTCTCTCCCAGGAATCTCCCACGCTCACTGCCCAAAGACCCTCATTCCCCACATGCCTGTTCCACCCAAGGAGAATGCACCTTCTCTGTCACCTGGACAGTCCTTCGGCTGCCAATCTCCCTTACCTTAGGTTACAGGAACAGACTGGACCGGAAGTCTCCGGGCTCTATGGCAGCTACAGGGTTCCTTCCAGGAGTTCTCTCCTTCCCCTGCGCACTCTTTCACCTGGAGGGAGTCGCTCACAGGCCAACAAGCCTCACGCAGTCCAATACTGCGTAGTCTTAACAATCCCACGGGAAAACAGACACAGGCTTTCCAAAAACTGGTTCGAAAATCACAGGATGGCTTCACAGTCACAGCTTCAGAATAGGGAATGCTTGCATAGGCTCGCTCAGCTTTCCCCAGCAAGTAAGACTCTTCCCCGTAATCAACATAGGCTTCTCGTAGGCTGGGGTTACACGCATGGGATTTCTCCGAATCAGACACAGACATTCGAGTCACAGGGTCTCCCCCCCCAAGGTTCTCTCCAGGAGTCGGGTTAGTCACACTGCTCAGAGCTCCATACGCGTTCAGACAATCTAGTGGAATGGGAATTGGAACCTTCTCATGGCTCACCCTGGCCGTTTTATTCACATGCACCAGGGTTGACACTTGTCACCCATGGAATTGCATGTGCTCCACCAGCACACGTTCCTCCCACCACTTGGGAATTCACGTGTCCTTCCAAAAGGACTTAGGATAAAAAAATATGATGCACATATCTTTTGGAATAATATTAAAATATTATTCCAAGGCTTAAGCCCCCCCTAGGCTTAGCCCCTAGGCTTAACACTTAGCCCCTTTCCCACCTTCCAGCCCCTAATTCCTTGCCCACTCTGTGGATGCTTAGTCCCCCTTCACTCATTCATCATGGTCGGTCTGTACCTGGCAGTGTTTATATTTTATTAAACGTTATGCATACATACAAGTACAACAGCAGGCTCCTAGCCTTCAACACTTAGGCTCCCAGGCCTAACAAACACATAAGCCTCCATCTTATACAAACTTGGCTCACCAGCCTATAAAACATAATTACAATTCCTTTCAAAACATGGTTTACAACGGGGCTCGGCCTTGGGGACACTACATCTATTTACCAGGTAAAATGCAATACCCACTACCTCTACCCAGAATTCTTGTTCTAACTCGACACCACTAAGCATGCTCCTTGATTTTTCCATCAACGGTCGATTCATCCTTTCTGCAACCCCATTCTATTGAGGTGTGTATGGAGTAGTCTTTTTCCTTGCTATACACACTTCTTACATAACTCTTTGAATTTATTCCCGTCGAATTCTTCACCATTATCTGTCCTCAACACCTTTATTTTCTTCTCTATCTGATTTTCTACCAGAGCCTTAAACTCTTTAAATTTATCAAATAGCTCAGATTTCATCATAAGAAAATGAATCCATGTGTTCCTTGAGAAATCATCTATGAATGAAACATAATACACAGATTTACCTAGTTATGGAATAGGCACAGTCTGAACACATCATTGTGTATCAACTCTAAAATCCTCTTTGCTCTTGTAGCACCAGATGAGAATTTTACTTGATTATGTTTACCATATATACAATGTTCACAAAAATCAAAATCCAAGGTGCAATTAGACATACCTTCAACCATACCTTTACTGTGTAATGTTCGAAGGTCCTTTTCTCCAATATGTCAGAATCTTTGATGCCACATCATGATCTTGTTTCCAGGGATAGTATGGATCTTGTTAGCACTCAAATGCGCACCACTAAATTTTAAAGTTCTTCACCGAATTTTGTGTTAGATTTGCCAAATTCCTTTGGTCCTTTGCTTGTTGTCATGGCCTCCAAACTCTTCACCAAGCCTTGACAAGTTCCCATTGATTGTTTTTTCCTAGAATTCCTATGATCTTTGTCTTCTAATCTACATTCCTACAATGACAAAATCATTATTAAAATTACTTATTGTCATATTTTCATCACTCCTCATATACTAATATTTTCTATGTTTTTTAACTAAAAAAATATTGGTTTTTGTTATTAAACATTCTTTTTATCAAAAAAAGGGGGGGACTTGAACCATATTTTATATGCGAAGAAACAAAGGTTCTTTTTGGCCTTTTAGCTTTTCTCGGGCTTTCTATTCTGGCCAAAAAATACTGGGGCTCGAAGGCCAAGCTCCAAGTCCACGAGCCTAACAACCAAGTATCTACCACAATAACACAACCACAAGTCCACAACACAACAAAACACAAACGCCAAGTTGTCAAGGAGGAGGAGCCCACGAGGAGGCCTTTGTGCACAAGGTGTCGGATTACATTAAACCCACTGGCACTTATAAAAGCAAATGTTTTATCTCTCCCAAGCAATGTGGATATCCTCCCTGCATATAAATAAAACACAGAGCATAACAACCAGCTGTATATTGGAGAGGTTCGTGCTTGATGCCCTGTTTGACAACGTTTTCACCAGTATCATGGGAAGATCCCACGTGGGCTTTGCACAAGGCATTGGCGCCAAGAGTTGAAATTTAAAGCCGACAACCCTGTGTATCATGGAGTTTTATGCTTGAGATAGACCATACACAGGAGCACCAAACTAAAGAGACAAGCACCCAGGTGTCAAGACGGTTTCCTAGTGTAAAAAATGATACTGGATTGGTATTCATTTTTGAGTGGAATCGCTAATTTCGAGCATATTTTGCCAAGTGAATAAGTTTGTCTTGTTATGCCAGTGCTTACTTATCGGTGTGTGGTGAGTAAAGATGATAGAGATGCCCCAAGTTTCTTGTTTGAAGCTATGGAGAAAGACCAAAATGGAACTATGTGGCCCTTTAGCATTGTTCGCGCACAACTTGCAATGTAAGTTATTGCTAAGGAAATTTCAGTTGCAATAACAGACCATGAGCAGAAGAAGAAGAGGAGAAATGTTGGACTTAGACAGACAAGTAGAGCAACTGAAGTGATGTGAGCCTTTGAAGGAATCGTAAGTGAAGGCCATGGAGATCCTCGTCGAGGAGAGCAACGTCCAAGGAGTCGATGCCCCCGTCACTATTTGTGGCATTCATGGGCAATTTTATGATATGAAAGAGCTATTTAAAATTGGGGGAGATTTTCCGCAGACCAATTATTTGTTTTTAGGCAACTTTGTTGACATAGGTTTTAACTCTGTGCAGACTTTCTTACTACATCTTTCCTTGAAGGTTTGATATCCTGATCGAATCACACTTATTTGGGGAAATCATGAGAGCTGGCGGATACTACAGACACTGGAAACACATTTTTTGCAAGTTGAGGATTATGGTGCAGTAGAAAGATTGTTGTATTTGATGCCTAGTTACTCCTTTTGGAGTACCATCTCAAACCATGATAGATTTTGAATTCATACCAAGAGAGAACCCTATTTTTAGAAATAAGCAAAGTCCAAACATGGAGAAAAGTGGAAAGATACAATTCATGATACTTGTTGTCAATTGGTTGAACAACGGCAAGTATTTTAGGCATTGGGAAGATGCTGGAAGTTACAATACAGTATCTCTATGAAACTATATCCATTATTAAGGAGAAGATTGTTGTAGATATGGCCTTGCCTGCAAACAAACAAGAACTTAGTGGACGGGATGGTTTTATCAAAGGGAAACCTGTCATTGGTACTTGGGAGTTCTAATGAACATGTTACTATTACCACCATTTCTATAAAAGGCTTCTAAAAGATCTGATGGTGTAGGGTTTGCTGAGATTGAAAGAATCAACATTACAATTGCATTGCAGAAAGTCTGACAAGTGGTTAGTATAGTTTATTCTCAAAGAAATGATAGTGGAGGCAGCAGTTGGAGTAGTTCGAATACATTTCACCTTTTTTCAGCCTTGTGCTAACCTTCAAGAACATTGCCAAAGTATTGGAGCTATCCGAAAGCATCAAAACAGAAAATGAAAACTTTCCTGTAGGTGACAGTTTGCACAATTTTTGGTAAAAAGTCCAATTTTGACTCAGCTGGAGTAATTTCAGGAACATATGCTGACTCCTTAAAAATATCATCAAGCCTCATCCATAAATGCAAGGATGTTTTTATTCACCTCTCATACGGTATTCAGGAAAACAAAGTTCCTTGGAATTTTGTTTTTGCAGCTTTGTTCAGCACCTGTTGGAGTGATAAGGTGGGAATTTTCCGTCATCAACACCTAATTATTTGTCAGAGATCTTTAGGATGTGATCATAAATGATGATATCATTACCCATAGAGATCTCCTACAAAATTATGTGATTACCCAGTATTAAGGATTCCATTGATTGCAAGTAAGACAGTGAAGATTTGAAAAAAAACCTTAATCTTGACAGGCGTTGCAGAATGTGCTACGGATTCCGGTTCTGGAGGTTTCAATGAATCAGTGGTTGCCATGTGTCAAGATGGATCTTGCCAGTTTCTAGAACATCAGTTATGAGTTGGAGGGCCACCTATCAAAGGGAGAAGTGATAAAAAAGGGACATTTCATCATCATAAAGAGATGTTAGGGGCGTGACCAACATTACCCTTGTTTTTAGCCTTTTAGTTATCTTATGTTATCCACATGTTGTCTTTCCATTTTGAGGGCACAGGATCCAATGAGAGGGTTGTTAATCAAATGATAGCACTGTCACTAAAGGTGGAAGATATAAAAAAGACTATTGAAATTCTAAGGAAGGGTTAGAATGAGCTAGGGGGAAGGGGTCTTTCGACCAAGAGGAATTCAGAAGTGTCATCACTGTGTTCTTTTTCTTTCTCTGTATTTTTTCATATTTGTGATTCCTTATCAATGGATATCAGACTTTCCTTTTACATTTCTTGTTTTCCTCTGTGTACTAATGTTTAATGAGTGATTGATTTACTCTTCTTCTTATTCATACAATGATTGAGTGAGGTCTTCGTTCTTTGCATTAGTGATATAGAATTTTTTAATACACATATTTTTGTTGTGAGCTAACTGTTTTAAAGTGTTGGAAGTATCTCTAACATGTTCATATCACATCTTTCTTTTTCTCATTCATTTATCAAGCCCGTTGTTTGATCTAAAGTTGCTAAGGCCACTTTTGTTGAAGGATATAATTGGGAATGTGTATAGTAGATGAATTTGATTGTCCTTATGGTCAAATCCCTGTGACTTTAAAGCTTATCTTTCAAGATTAAAATTTAAATTCTTTGTATGTTACCAAGCTCACTCGATTTACAGTCTAAAGTGACTCTTGGAGTGATAATAGATCCTATCTTCTTTATTTCTCTACTTAAGGACAAAAGAACTATTACACCCATCAATATAAGTACTTCCCAACAACTTGTACAGAGCTCCACATCGAACTACGCTCATCAACACCATTGCTCATATCGTTTTGCAAGTTCCCTTTCCAAATAAAGTATCCACACCTCCATCATCCAACCTACTTACAGATATTAGGCTCTTGGATAAATTTGGAATGTGCATAACTCCAGGGAGAGTTCTAAACCTTTCATCTTTCATCAACAACTTAAATTTTCCATGTCCCATGATTTTGGTTGTCGAGTCATCTCCTAAGAAGACATCACCACCATCTTACTTTTCATATTCACAGAACCACTCCTTATGAGGAGTCATGTGAAATGACGCATCTGAGTTAATCAACCATACACCACGATCTGTATGTGTACCTCTAGATGCCAGCCTCTAGGTAAACATCACCTCCTTCTTCTGTGGAGGTTTTCACCTCTGTGGAAGAGGTATCATCAAATCCCTTTGATTTATCAACCTTCTTAGACCTACAATCTTTCTTATAATTCCCAGCGTTATTTTTATTCCTATCTTGGGGATGACATCTTATAAATAGTTGAGTTGTGCTTTGAATATACATGATTTTTTTTCTTCATCTCTTCTAATAACAAGGATTCAACTACATCCTCATACTTCAATGCAAATTGAGTGGTACTGCCAATTGCTACAACTAAATTATCCCATAAGTATGGCAAATAACATAACAAGGTATTGCACTTACCTTCTTATGCAAGCTTAATATCAACAGAGACAAGTTGACTTAACAAAGTATTGAAGGCTTTTAGATGCTAAGTCACAGAGTCTTCATATTCCATCTTAATATGATACAACTTCTTTCGAAGAAACAACTTGTTTAATAGGGACTTTAGCTGATACAAATTCCCCATCTTTTCCTATAGTTCCTTGGTTGTAGATTCTCCCGACACATTCAATAAAACCGAATATGCCAGGAAAAGTCGAATCATACTCCTTTCTCTTCTATCCAGCTTCTCCCAATATTTTTTCAACATACCAATAGATCGAGTACTAGTAGTTTGTGTACCTGGATCCATAGTGATCCATTGTTCTTTGTCTACAAGAAGGTCCTCCACCTTGAGCTTCCATAGCTCAAATATTTGACCATTGAAATTAATAATATCGATTCTGGAACTGTTCACCATTCTCTTTCAACACATGAATCACCACTACAAAGCTCCCACTGAACCTAGGTTCTGCACAGAACCAAGATAAACTTGATCTATCAAGATCGAGCCAAACCCTCAGCAACAAAGACGTCCCCCTGAAGCCAAAAATGTGCTATGATACCACATGTAAGTTTTAATCCTGTAAGTAAAGAAAGGCGCACATATTCATAAGCAAAGCAAAAATTTAATCAATGTCTCATACACATAGTGTTAGCGTCAGAAGTCACTCCTGGATTGCTTGTAGGAGCAGAGCCCAACGCCCATCAGTTTTATGTCACGATTTGTTTATGGAGGGTGATCAAATGGAGATAATGGCCCTAGGAGGTATTATTCTAACTCAGGGACTGAGTCTGATATGTAAAGAACAGAGGAGGTCTGGAATCCTAACTTTAGCCAGTGGATGATTTAAAGATGGACAGGTGGAAGACTTAAAGAAAGTGAACAAACAGCTCTGGGCGTCAGGCTTGCAGCAGTTTGCAGAGGAAAAACTCCGAAAACAGGATCCTCCTGGTTCAGGGCTTCAAGAAGCTAAAAGAGGACTTGACTGGATCCTCCAATTCCAAGCCATTCAGCGCTAAGAGAATTACAGGGACTGATTAGAGGCTCCGTAACTATTACAGTGATCCATTACAACATCATCCTATAAAAGTTACAGCTCGACTGGATCCTCCAATTCCGAGCTGCTCTAATACAGTGTAAACAAAGATATGATAGAAACTGGCATTCATAAGGCAAGAAGTCTCCAAAGCTCGTACATAACCAGAACAACAATGCTTCATTAAAATTTACAACCCGGGAGCTCTGCTCAACCATCGATGCTTTACATAATGGAAAAAATGCCTACATATACTTTCAGCCAAAATCCGCCTGGCAACAGTATCTCAGGACTTTTAAT
>ML819982.1:77689-98438 GCA_009831015.1 Picea engelmannii | reverse complement strand
CTTGTTGTACCAACCCAATAACTGAACACAATCTTTTTAACCATACTATTTCCTTACTTGCATGAGTGGCTACCATGTATTCAACTTCTCTTGTTGTACCAACCCAATAATGAACACAATCTTTGTAACCATACTATTTCCTTACTTGCATGAGTGGCTGCCATGTATTCAACTTCTCTAGTTTAAAGTGCCACTACAACCTGTCTTTTTCTAATCCAACTTATTGCTCCTCCAATCAGGTTAAACGCATACCCACTTGTATATCTCCTACGATCCAGATCTCCAACCCATTCTGCATCCATAAATCCATGTATATCCACCACTCTGTCCAATCTTAGTCTTCCTTGGTAGCACAATCCATAGCTAGCATTGCCATGCAAATACCTGAAAACCCTTTTTATTGTTGTCCAATGCTCCTTCCCTGGTTTTGACATATACCTGCTCAAAACTCCCACTGCATGTGCAATGTCTGGTCTAGTACAGACCATTACATACATCAAACTACCAATTGCACTCACATAAGGAACACGAGACATGTCATCCTCCTTTCATGTGTATTGGGACACTGATCCGTACATAACTTTACACCAACATGAATAGGGACCTTGACTGGTTTACATTCCTGCATATTAAACCTCTGCAATATTGTCTCGACATATTTTCTCTGATTTAACCAGAGTTTCCTCTTTTTCCTATCTCTTTTAATTTCCATGCCCAAAATGAAATTTGAAGCACCGTTATCCTTCATGTCAAATTTAGAGGACAACTGATTTTTCACATCCTCTATCAATAACATGTCATCTGCATACAAGACCAAATAAAACAAATGATCACCAATTAATTTAAAATACACACACTGATCCTCTTTTCTTCTTGTGAATCCAAGTCCCAGCATATACGTATCAAATTTTTAATACCACATCCTTGGTGATTGTTTTAAACCATACATGGAATTTTTCAGCTTGCATACCAGCTCCTTCTTTCCCTTCACAACATAACCTTCTGGTTGCTTCATATAGATTTCTTCTTCCAGATCCCCATGTAGGAATGATGTCTTCACTTCCATCTGTTCTACTTCAAAATCAAATGCAACAACAACATATAACAACAATCTTATAGAAGTTAACTTGGCAACAAGAGAAAAAATCTCACCAAAATCAATTCCCTCAACCTGGGAATAATCCTTTGCTACTAATCGAGCTTTGTATTTCTCCATTTTTCCTTCTGCATTCAGCTTCCTTTTAAATACACATTTTTTGCCAATGGGATTTCTTCCAATCGACAACTCCACTAGATCCCAAGCCTCATTCTTATCCAAGGCTGCCATTGCTTTGTCCATGGCCTTTTCCCATAGATTTCCATCCTTTGAATCCACTGCCTCCCTGACAGTTCTAGAATCATCATCAGTAATAGACAAAGAAAAATTTGAATGGAAATCAAAGGGAGTATACCTTTCCAGTAGCCTTATTTCTCGAACCAATCTCCTCAATACTGGAGTATGAGGATCTTCTTCTGTAGAGTTTGATTCGTCATCCTTTAAATCAAATTCTATTTTCTATGGTTCTTCCTTACTTGGTAGGACTTCCTGTTTAACAACATCCTTCATTTCTCTAAATACCACATTTCGGCTATACACCACCTTCTTATTTTTTGGGTTCCAAAGCTTATAACCTTTGAGACCATCTTTATATCTAATAAATATACACTTTTCATCTTTCTTATCTAGCTTTCTCTTGTTTTCCTTTGGAACATGAACATATGCATCACAACCAAATACCTTGAGATGTGTGAGAGAAGGTTTCTTACCAGTCCATACCTCTTGTGGATTATTTTCATCCAATGTTGATGAGGGTGATCTATTGACCAGGTAACATGCAGTACCCACTGCCTCTGCCCGAGATTCTTGCCCCAACTCGGCACCACTGAGCAAGCACCTTTCTTTTTCCATCAATGTCCTGTTCATCTTTTCTGCAACTCCATTCTGCTGAGGTGCATATGGAGTTGTCTTCTGCCTTTCTATACCACAATTCTTACATAATTCTTCAAATTCATTCTCGTAGAACTCTCCGCCATTATCTGTCCTCAACACCTTAATTCTTCTCTCTGTTTGATTCTCAACAAGAGCCTTGCACTATTTAAACCTGTCAAAGACTTCAGATTTCTTCCTGAGGAAATATATCCAAGTATTCCTCGAGAAGTCATCTATAAACGAGACATAGTACACAGATTTTCCCAATGATGGGACTGACACAGGTCCAAAAATATCACTGTGAACTAGTTGTAAAATTCCTCCCACTCTCATTGCACTAGAGGGGAATCTTACCCGATTTTGCTTCCCATATACACAATGTTCACAGAAATCAACATCCAGAGAGCAGTTAGACATACCTTCAACCATACCTTTATCGTGTAGTAATCGAAGACCCTTATCTCTGATATGCCACAGTCTTTTATGCCACACCATAACCTTTTCTCCAGAGACTATAGGAGTTCTTTATTCTTCAACTCCAATATCAGTCACAATGGAACTATTACACCCATCACTAATAGTGCTTCCTTGCAGCTTATACAGAGTTCCAAACCGAACTCCTTTCAACAACACCATTGTTCCTCAAACCATCCTGAAGGTTTCCTTTTCAAATATTGTTTTTACCCCTGCATCGTCCATTTTTCTTACAGAAATCAAATTTCTGGCCAAACCTGGGATGTGCATAACACTAGGAAGTGTTCTAATCCTTCCTCAACTTGAGCCTCAACTTGAATTTTCCTCGACCTATGATTCTGGTTTTCGATTCATCACCTAGGAAAACATTACCTCCATCATACCTTTCATATTCACAAAACCACTCTCTCTAGAGAGTCATATGAAAGGATGCACCTGAGTCAACCAACCATGCCTCATGATCTGCATGTGTGCTTGAAGAAGCCAAGTACACATCCCCTCCTTCTTCCTTGGAGATATTTTCTTTTGTAGAAGGAGATTCTTCAGATCCCTTCTTTTTCTCAACTTTGGATCTACACTACTTCTTGTAGTGCCCTTCTTTTCCTCATCTCCAACATACCTTTACAAATTTTTTGAGATATTTAGATCTACCCTTAGACTTAGATCTCCCACTTGAGAACTTAGATCTATTTCTTTCCTGGAAACGTCCTCTTGCAAATAATGCGTATGTGCTCTGTCCTTCCATATTCTTTCATCTCATCTCCTCCGACAACATGGATGAGACCACTTCATCAAACTTTAAGGAATTTGTATTACTACCAATGGCCACAACCAGACTATCCCAGGTGTCTGGTAAAGAACAAACTAAACTGATACATTTATCTTCATCTGAAATTTTAATCTCAACAGATACTAACTGACTTACCACAGTATTGAAGGTATTCAAATGCTCTGCCACCGAGTCTCCATCTCTCATCCTCAGGTTATACAACTTATTTCTCAAGAATAGTTTATTTACTAGGGACTTAGACCGATACAACTTCCCCAACTTATCCCATAAATCCTTGGTTGTAGCTTCCTCTGACACATTCAATAATACTGAATCTGAGAGACACAATCAAATTGTTCTCTTTGACTTCTGATCTAAATTTTTCCAATTATTTGTTGAAGTTCATGTAGGTGCAGTACCCAGATCTACTGTGATCCACTGATCTTTGTCCACCAACAGATCTTCCATCTTGAGCTTCCACAACTCAAAACTTTTCCCATTAAACTTCTCCATCTCCATTTTCGAATTGCTCGCCATTTCTTTTCACCTGAAAAATCAATACCAAAAATCTCCCACTATAACAAGGCTTATCAAAATCCCAACCCAAACCCTTGACCACAAAGGCATCCCCCTGAAGCCAACAAAGCTTTGATACCAAATGTAGATTTTAACCTTGTACAATATTTAATGCAAACAAATTTTCAGTAAAAGAACATAAAAGATAAAATGGAAAATACTAACATTACATGGATATTTTTCCCCTGGAAACTCAAACCGGGAAAACCAACATATTTTATATTCATTCATAGTGATACATTGTTTACAATACAATATACATATAGGAGCCAATGACATCCAAAACCCTAACCCAATAACCTGGATTAGTCAACAACCCTAATTCCTTAACCGAAAATAGAAAACCATCGGCAAAAACCATGTGCCTAAAAACCACCCAATAATGGACACGAAAATCGAGGATACACAAAAAACGAGGCAAAAATGTGACACGTTTCCCGAGGCAAAAATGTGACACATTTGCAAAGAATATAACACGTACCCAACAGTGCAGTGGATCAGAAGAGCACATCCAATTGTTGTTTTACCTTGGGGTCTGCCATGGTTTCCTAGTGCAACATGAAACAAAGCTATGTGGCCTTGAGTACCACAGAATCAGAGTATATAGCATTGAGTGTGGCAATCCACGAAGCATTGTGGCTTCACAAGCTCCTAACATATTTATTTGATCATGAGATGGATCCTACCATTATTCATTGTGATAACCAGAGTTGTGTGAAGCTCTTTGAGAATCTTTTGTTTCACGATAGGTCGAAACACATTGAGATAAAGTATCATTATATCAAAGACATGGTGCAAAGGAAAGTAGTACACGTGCAATACCTTCCTACACATGAGAAGATTGCATATATCTTCACCAAAACGCTTGCCAAAACGAAGTTCAAGTACTTCCGTGAGAGACTTGGCCTGGTGGAGAATGCTTCCCTAACTTAGAGGGAGTGTTGATGATTACAAATTCAGGAGACATCCTCCAGGACACAGACTGAGTGAGTTGACCTGTGAGAGAGCCCATGTGTTGGGTGTTCCCATGAGATGGGTGTGTCGTTCTTCTCTGGACTAAGATGAGACGATGTGTGCCCTTGTGTGGGGTGAGGATGCCCATGAGTTGGGTGTGCCGTTCCTCTCTGGATTGAGATGAAATAATGTGTATCCCTATGTGGGGTGAAAGTTCCCATGTGATGGGTGTGCGTCAGACTCTGGACTAAGTTGTTATGACGTGTGGTCTCCTGCCTTGTGGACTCAGTTGAGTCATGCTTGAGATGGTACTCTAGATGATTCTCCTGTGGACTCAGTGAGATAGATATCTATTGAGTAGGACGTCCCTGTGGCTGAGCACAGGTGGATGTGCCCCTAGTGGCTGAGCACTAGTGGATGTGTGAGATCCCTTGCTATATTGTCTGAGAGTAAGATTTATCTGTAACCCTAATTGTGATGTAAAGGGTACAGGTCAACTCCACCATATTTGAAATATAATTAATGTTTGTTGTAATAATTAATTATTTTTTGAGTTATTGAGGTCATCCCTGTTGTGCCAATAGACACCATTTTTTGTCTGTCCAGTCTAGTATAACTAAAGGTGATTTCCCCATTGAGGAAACACACAAGTCACATGTCATTTGGAAATTTCAGCAAGTACATTTCTAGGGCTGAAGTGCACACCTCTCTTGGGCGCAAGTTTCAAGGTACTAGAGCACCCTCTTGTGTGCGTTATGGTTTCATGGTTGGATGATCTTCTCTTGAGAATATAGCAAATGATTGTTGGGTTTTTATCCCTTGTTGAGAAGGGTTTTTCCATGATATTTCTTGTGTTCTTGTGCATGGTATTTCTTCTTGTGATCTTGGTTATTGCAACAATTGTGAATGGTGTAGCTGCATTTGTTTATGTTTCAAGTACATGAATAAAATGAAATAAACCTCATGCTTGAGACAAGCATAGTGAAAATTCAACACCAAAACCGCTAAAATAACAAAAGGGGGGCCAATCCTGCCCCCCCCCACTCTCGAAAAAGCGCTTGACGCACACGTACACAAAGAGCTTCAGGTGGTGGAATCATCAAACTCTATCATCAAATCTGACACCCCCCCCTTCTCCCCACCCTCCCACACACACACATGAAAATAATATAACACATACCCAAGACCAATAACGTGTATTACTCACTTAGGGGTTAAGTAGGGATCGGATGGGATCCATGTCCACATAAAAAAACATTACTCAAATTTAGAGGTGGGGGTTCAATAAGTATATATATTACTCTCTGTGTAGACACATCATATGGGATCCATGTCCACATAACAAAACATTACTCAAATTTAGAGGTGGGGGTTCAATAAGTATATATATTACTCTCGATGTAGACACATTGTTGATAATTATTTGTTCAAAAAACCTAATCTTTGAAATAATGTGTGGGGAAGATTTATAAGGTGACCAAAAAAAATGCATGGGGAGGATATATAAGGTGAAAAAAAAAATAGTGATAACTCTAAGAGATGAAATCATATTCACCAAGATATAAGAAAGGTGCATCTTGACCTAGTTATGAGTGTAACTGCATTTGTGTATTTGTGTAGACAAACACGAGAACATGGAAAATGAGAGTAAGTAAATGATATTTGATGCACTCCAACAACACCTATAATAGTATGGCAAGACTCATTGACATAAATGTTGTCTTCTCTCTCTACATCAACACATCAACAAGTGCAAACTCGATCCAATTCAGTGGTATCCTTTCATTGATGACAAACCATAAGTAGGTATAACATGTCACATTCAAAAACCTCTTACCCAACATTTATGTCCTTTATTAACCAATCCAAAATGATGGCATCAACAAGTGAACACATGGTGGATGAAACCTCCAATCTCAATCACATCTTCAATTTCCAACCAAAACTACAAAAACAAAAAAAAATTCAAGAACATTTTGAGCACTACTCATAACCCAAAGAGAATAGCATATGTCTCGCAGCGAAGCAACTAAATTGTTATAACCGTCTATTTATTTTGCAAAGTCATTATATTAACTTTTTTTTTTTGTTTGTTTTTTTTTATCGAAATTGATATATCAACTTTAGTGGATGAAAGACCAATGTAGGTGATGCTTTTGGCGCCGAATTGCAATGGTATGCATATTGGGTTTGCTTTTTATTTTAAAATTTTTGCCCCAATTACAATAATATATTCCATGTGTTTATTTATAATTGAATTCCTTGAAATTGCAGAAAAGCTAGCATACAAACTGAAATTGATGTTGTAATCATCAATGCCATTCAATTACCTCACTGACTCGAAATTAATTAATTAATTGTCATGAAATTGAAGGATGTCATACTTGTCATTCAACCATCACACCAACTGTAAATTGATTTAACTACCCCACCAATTGTAAATTGATTATCATGAATTGATGTCAAACTCTATTTTGGGTTGATGGGAATGCACCTAGAACTTCATTTCAAACTTGTCATTCAACTACCCCCACCAACTCAACTTGTCATTCAACTACCCCACCAACTCTAAATTGATTAAATTGACTATCATGAATTGATGCCAAACTATGTTGGAAGTTGATGGCAATGTACATTAAGTAACATCCTTCAATTGCCCCTTTCGATTAGAAATTGATTACCATGAATTGGGGTCAAACTTTGTTATGGTTGATGGCATTCTAATATAGAGATAAGAATTCATTTCAAACTTGTCATTCAACTACCCCACCAACTCTAAATTGATTAAATTGACTATCATGAATTGATGCCAAACTATGTTGGAAGTTGATGGTAATGTACATTAAGTAACATCCTTCAATTGCCCCTTTCAATTAGAAATTGATTACCATGAATTGGGGTCAAACTTTGTTATGGTTGATGGCATTCTAATATAGAGATAAGAATTGTTCTCACTTAGAGAGAAGTGGAATCATGAAAATTTTATAATTTCACTTCCTCATAATTTTGGATAGTTTTTATAGTTTTATCTTCTATTCATCTTGATTAAAGATAATTTATACAAATTAACAATAATATTTGTGTTCATTATTTAAGGTTATTTTTTTATATACATTCACCACTTTTTCATATTGTATATATTGTGAATAGAAAAAACTGAAGCATGGAAATTTCATAGTTCCATTTCAACATAATTTTAGAGAATTTTCATGATTTTACCCTTCATTGATCTTGATTAAAGATAATTTGTACAAACCAATGACAATGTTTTTGTTCATTTTTTAAAGTTTAGCCTTCTATATCCATCCATGGATAGCTCATATTGCATTTATTGTGAATATGGAAAGCCAACATCCAAAGGGGGTTTCAACAAAACTATAGAAAATATTTAAATGCAGTGTGATTTGTCTCAAAATTTTCTACTATTATGTAAGTTTTTAAAGAATTTTTCTAGTGTTTTGCAATTTTTTAAAGAATTATGGTCATATATTGTGCCATATGTGATGTCATAAGAAGCAAGTCCATGAAGTTGTCATTGATGTACAAGCCCATAATCAAGGTAGTGGGGTAACATGAATCAAAGGTCTCGTCCTCTACCACCTTTAGTGGGTTTGGACTTGAATCATGACATATTTTATGGGATAAAGGCAACAACATAGGCCAGCGATGCCCTTTTCTTTTTTTCCCTTGAAGACAATTCTTTCGTTTTTTCAACCAACCAATCACGAAATCATAGGTGCAAACTTTCTTGAGATAAAAACATCAAATTTCAAATGGAGCCACAACTTGGTATCCAATCAATTTGCATCTTCTTGATATTACAACTACTCCATTGGCATGATGATCAATGCTTACTAACCATTGGTAAGAAAAAATGTTTAAACTCCCACTCTAATGATCCTTAGAAAACACAACATCCAAGAAGTTGACATGTCGATCAATTGTTGGTGCTTCTCCATCCATTTTTTGAAGATGATCATAGGCATCTTGGGCACCATGCCCTACGTACTCACCATGCGAAAGATGTTAATGCACACCTCCTTTAATTTGTATAGTTATGAAAGCATTGTTACCCACTCTCAAAGTGCTAAAGGAGAAGACAATCACAATGGTTGTTTGGTCATGGTCATATTTGTATGAATTTAGGCCCTTGGTGGCAACCTCAAAAGCATTGAACAGAATAAGGGCACCCTCGAAAATTTCTCTTGATTTTTCCTTTTGCAGATTGGTGGCCCCTTTCAACATAATGATGTTGGGAAAATGATCATGCTCTATAAGTGTTTGATACTAATTGTGGTAGTTGGTGTTATGTATTTACTTATTTTTTAACATGAGTTATTATTCCATCTATTTCTTGTTATTTGATGTAGCGACCAATAATGGTGGGATGACATGTTATGGGAAAAGGAAAACATTGTCATTGTTAAGTACCTTAGTAGATCTACAAATATAATCACTACAAATATTGAATACACAATAGATCCACAGAGCAATATAGAAGAAATCACACTTTATTATATCAAACCCTTGAGGTAGGGCAACACCATACAATGGATCGTATTATGGAAGGGATCCTCTCTTGTTCACTTGCCTCTTCAAGGGGGCATCCTCCTATTGAGCTACCATAGTGTTGAAGTAGACTAGAGAACCAGGGTCCTATTGAGAAATGAAAGCCACCATGTTGAAGTAGTCCAACTGCCATTGTAAACCAGGGTTCCATGTCCAATTGCTCATGTGAATTCCACACAGAAGATATCGACACCCAATAACCAACTGAAAATGATGCTGACACTTATCATGTGGATCTAAATAAGAACATCCATCCACATAGTGGGAAAGGTTAAAAAATGAATCTAGACAGAACAATACCGTTGTAGAATATGCAGGCTGGACACTGGTACTCATAACTAGCTCATGATGTGTCACATTGATGTTCTCTAACAATGGTGGATTAGAGTCATCAAATAAAAGATGAAAGTGGTTTTCATCCCAGAAATGACAACTATCCATATACCAATTATCACAATCATCCTCCAAATCATACCAAGCATACACTTCTTAATGTTATTCATTCATGATGTCTACCATAAGATATCTCTCTTGAAGGAGAGCCAATGACCGTTGACTATTGTGATGACTATCTTTGATGCCTTGCAGGTGTCCATGCATATCGGCTTTGACTGCTTCAATCATGTGTAGATTTTCCCTGAGTTGAGAGTGCATATCCATTGGAAACACCGCATATAATGTACCAAAAGAAAACTCTTAAAATGATTTATCTAATGGAACTAATTTGGTAGCAATCTGAGCACCCCATGAAAATTTATGAACTCTACAGTCTTGTCTCCGTCACTAAAAACCCCCCAAAAATAGAACAATAAATTACGGCAGAAAATCACGTCTTTTTCCGGAAAAACCCTGAAAAACTGTTGAATTTAAAATGATCATAACTTTACTTCCCAGACTCTGTTTCAGCTGATTTGTTTTTGAAATTGGATAATTTTCCGAGAGGAATTCAAATACCCAATTTGTTTTTCCAAATTTAGCTCATAAAGCTTCAGATATTGACCTAAAGTGCGCCGCCCTCTTTTTCTTCCCTAGAAAAATTCTCTAAAAGAGAAAAAAATATTTCATTCTTTGGCCAAGGAAAATGCTCTGATACCACTTGTTAATGTACCAAATAGATATACAAATATAATCACCACAAATACTGAATACACAATAGATCCACAAAGCAATATAGAAGAAACCACACCACATATCCATTGGAAACACCACATATAATATACCAAAAGAAAACTCTTAAAGTGATTTATCCAATGGCATTAATCTGGTAGAAATATGAGCACCCTATGACAAGTTATGAACTTTTCAGTCTCGTCGCGGTCATGAAAAAACCCAAAAAAATAAAACAATAAATTATGACAGAAAATCGCGGCTTTTTCCGGAAAAACCCTGAAAAACTGTTGAATTTAAAATGATCATAACTTTACTTCTCAGACTCAGTTTCGACTGATTTGTTTTATGAAATTGGGTATTTTTTTGAGAGGAATTCAAATACCTAATTTGTTTTCTATATTCAGCTCATAAAGCTTCATATTTGAACCTAAAGTGCGCCGCCCTCTTTTTCTTCCCTAGAAAAATTATGCAAAAAAACAAAAATTCTTTCATTCTTTGGCCAAGGAAAGTGCTCTGATACCAATTATAATGTACCAAATACCTGAATACCAAATATCACAATAGATCTAAAGATATATGAATACAATCACCACACAATATATATGGAACAATATAGAAAACAACACTTTATTATATCAAACCCTTGAGGTAGGGAAACACCATACAATGGATCCTATTATGGAAGGGATTCTCTCCTGTTCACTTTCCTCTTCGAGGGGGCATCCTCCTATTGAGCTACCACTCAAATACAATACTTTTATTCATGTCCCATTACATTGCTTGAACCCCTTTATATACTGCTACCATCACCTAAGAACATTCTAGAGGATGAATCTTTTAGAAGTGGAACCTTCTAAGAAGCCCTCTTACATTTATTATATCTAACTACCCATTTATTATATCCAACTACCATAGTGGGCCTTATTTAATAATATAGTGGACCTAGTCCACTTTACATTGAATGGCCTCCACTATTATCACTATGGGCCCTCTGGCTCCCCCCACTACCTCTCTAGCTACCTAACAACCATGAAGTTCTAGTTGGGATTTTCTCCATTCAAAATCATTTTGGATATGTGTCCATAACTACAATTAATCTATACCTCTCTCTACATTAGCGATGTAATGCATGTAGGGGATTTATTCAAAGGGTTAAACTCTAATAGAAATATTCAATGGATTGGATTGGTTTCTCCTTCATTGGTTGTATTAGTAATATTCAATGGATTGGATTAGTGTCTCTTTCATTGATCACACTCATAAGATTTGCTAAGGAGTCTATCTTCCATAGAGAAAGTAAGACATGAACCTTGACTCTAATAATATGGGATGGTTCTTATTAGTGTTATTTTTTCTAATCGATCTTCTATCATGAAGCTAGATTGTTAATGATAATTTTTTAATGGCATGCACAATAGAGGGGAATTTTTATAACAAAAATATTGTTGTTTCCCGCTTCAACTATATTTACCCCCCCTCACCCCTCAAAAAAAGAAAACAAACAAACATGAATCTCAAATGGAGTCCTACAAACTGAAATTTGGGGAATACATTAGATTTTCATATTCATTGTCTATTGGAGGATAAGGTTCAAATAGCTTTTGAGTTTCCTTTTCAAAATAGGGTAGTCTAATCTAAATTATAACTATATTCTTCAAATGAATTTGGATATTTTGTCAATGCATGCAATAATGTATATAATAAATAGGAAGAAATGTATCATTTTTTTAGTGAGAGAAATCTCTACATACTCGATGGTATATGTAGTATCTCACTTTAGCAAAGAGTAAAAATGCATCACATATTCAAACAATTTGTATTGGTATTGGGGAAATGCTTTTAATAACCTATCATTTATGCGAATGAGTCTAATAATCAACCTCACTTGACAATATTAACCATTACCACCTTTAGGCCACCCCCCTCTTCGTTGGACGTGACATTCACATTTACCCCTTATCTAGGAAACTCAAGCTTCATGGCACAAAAGGTCAACAAGATGTTCACTCAAAACCAATGCCTTGCTAAATTGGAGATAATTCCTACTTCAATTAGGGCTCTCCAATGGAGAGAGAACAAGGTCCTTTTTACCTCATCCTATGTGTTGATATGTTAATTCACATTATCATGTTAATGGGGGTATTATGCTAGTATAAGTTTATATTTTGAGGTAGTTTATACTACATTCCATTTACACTTGAACCAGAGTGTTAGGAGATAAGCATTACTGGTAGGAAAGATTCTTATGCTTTTGGGGTAAAATATAGAAATGTTGAACATGATAATAAAATTTTCATTTTCAACACTTTAATTGGCTTAGTTTTGTTATGGAAATAAAGTTTGAGTGTGCAACTTCCCTTGTGAGACTTGGAGCAAAAACATGCAAATACAAAACTATTTCTTCACCTATACTTTTGTAGTTAATGCAATACTCTTTACCTTGTTCTCTTGATTAACACTGACTGCACTTATGTTGTATCTAAAGCCATGATTAGATATTTAGGATATAAACATAAATTTGGGAAGTTGACAAAGGATGAGTCCATGTGATTGCTCTAGTATGTTATGTAGCCACCACATGCTTAGAAAACGTTGGGCTATAAAGTCATAAGCTTGGCATAAATATTGGAACATAAAAGAGGACAATCAAATTAATAATCCCGACAATATTAAATTTTGGATCCCTATGAAGTGTTAAGACGAGTCTCACGACAACAATGAAATCATTAGTAAGAGGAAGTTGAAATACTACAAAGATTTTAGACATCCTAAATAGTTGATCAAACTATTTTTCCAACATTATGAGTTTTTTTAAAAACAAAACAAATATTCTCAAAATCAGGACTAATGTCCATCACCTCAAATGTGAAATTAGTGGCTAAACAAACATGAAACATTACTGGACAATTGACCTTTTAATATAAGGGAGGTTGAGGATGAATATTATCACCTTTTAACATTTGATACTCTTAATTATAAGACATAATTGTACCTAGTTTCATAACTAAGGCAATGTCTAGGGGCTAGGCCCTACAAATCATAATACAAGGTGAAAAAAAAACTCACTTTGACAAATTGAAATTAAATTCAACACAAGGGGAAATTTACAACACCAATTATACTTCATTTATTATAAAAATAGAGGATTTAAAACCTTATGGTCAGACACATTACATCTCGTAGATGGATCAAATCATGCATGTCTACCATCTCACAAGGTTCTACAACCATGTCTAAATGCTTCTTTACACTTCTACACTCATAGAACTAAAAAACCCATTTCTCTTAATTCTCATCATATTTAAACAAATGACTTGGAAGTTGGCTAGATATATGGGAATCCGACACATGGGAACTTGACCATTCTAATTTCCCCTAATTACTAATATAAGAATTCAAAATAGATGCAAATTCAAAATAGATTATTGTTGGGTATTACAAAGTTATAATAATTCAATGAATTACAAGAATGTTTAACTTGGAATAATTTCACAAGCCAAATATATGAACATTTTGAGAAAATTCACTCCTTTAATTGTGGAAGTGTTTTCCTTTGGGTAACTACCTTCATAGACACACTCGTTTGGGTGCGATGTTGTTGCATTTATGAGGTCCTTTCTCCATCTTCTTAGATTCAATCTTGTCTCTCCACTGTATTCCATCATTATACATATTGGTTATATTCATATTGATTCTTCAGTGGTATATCAATTCTTGTGCCCCATAATTTTGATCACATATGTGCTAAAAGATGATGCTTCATTTCTTCACTTGGTATGATTCTATGTGTGGTTTCCTAGCTTATAAGTGGTGTTGATAGTTTCTAACTTTTTTGTGAAAGTGCCAAACATTAGATATGAACTTTTAACATTTCTAACTAAGATCAACCAACAATTATAAGTGGACAAGATCTTCCCGATTTCGTGGAAGTTGGTTAGATCCTGAGGCTATAAATAGAAAATCCCTTGGGTCATTATCATCAAGCGATTGAAGTGGTGTCATATGGAGATATCAAGGTCCAATATGAATTGTGATGTTCTGATCACAGTGCACATTGATTGAGTGATGTAACGGTGTCTTTAGACACCACCTTTGTCTTCAAAAAAATTTATTCTCTCTTTGATTATCTGGAAAATTATATGTCTGTTTCATAATAGGTTCCACCCTATTCCCCAACATGGTATCAACGTCAATGGTTTGAAACCTTTCCTGTTATCTGTAAACCTTTCCAAGTTGAATATGTTGTGTGATTGACTCTAGGCCAATAGTTTTTCGATTAGAACTTATTGAAATAGATTTTTCTGTCTAGATATCGAAGATGTCTTTGAAGATTGATCATGTTATAATTCTGAACGGATTAAATTATGCACTATGGGCATCAGACATGGAAAACCTATTGAAGAGTAAAGGATCGTGGCAATATATGAAGATTGTGATTCCAGATCCAACAACTGATTGAGTGAAGTTCGTTGTCGATGGCAAGAAATATGAGGTTGTGGGGGTCATCATGATCTATTCTCGCGGGAGATTCAATTTCACCTTAGTGCAATAAATTTCCCTCATTAAGTCTGGAAGAAGTTGAAGTCTTTGTTCGACAGAGTCAACAGAAGCCACGTCATGCAGTTGGATAAATATTTGATCTCTCTCAATCCTCATTCTTTTGAAATATTAGATGACTATTTTGAGTGTGTCAAAGAACTCTAGTTGAAATTGGGCGAATGTGGAAAGAGTTATCAGAAGAAATATGGACAACTTATTGAGTTGGTCCTGATGAATTTGAGAACACCATTCGACGTGTTCATGTCAACTTTCCACACCAACTAGAAAGAACACAAGGAAGATGGTAAGGAATACACCTTTGAATATTTCTATGTCCTTTTGATTACTGATCAACACAGAATGCTTGAAGAAGGAAAGCTTGGTGGTAAACATTGATGGATGGTTTGATACCTCTACACAGATACCTAGAGGCCATGATTAGAAACCTATGGAACATATAGATGCACCCCAATGAAGTTGAAAGAAGAATACATGTCAATACTATGGAAAGACTGGACATGTGGAGAAAGTTTGCTACAAGAAGAGAGACAATTTAGAGGAGAAAGTAAAATTCCTTGAAGGAATCATCTATGTTATACATTGATCCATTGATAATTTCACCTTCCAAGTCGAAACTTCTCACGCCTTGCTATCTCATTATGCACATAAGGAATGAGTAGTTGACTCTGGGTGCACTCATCACATGGCTAAGGATGTTTCCTTTGTCACATCCTTGGATGAAGCCAAGGAGAGGAAGATTTATATCGATGCTGATTTTTCTATGGATATTGTTGGTCAGGTTGATGTTACCTACTGACATGGGAGAATTTTCGACGTTTATCATGTGCCAAACCTTAGTGCCAATCTGTTATCTATTTCTCACTTAACACAAACATGTAATATTGTGGAATTTTGGCTATATCGATTCTATGTTTGTGATTTGAAGAAAGGTCAGTTGATTGTTGGCAAAGGGTTTCTCGACCCGAAGGACAGTCTGTATAAATTATGTGACATGACTTGACCCGACTTCTCTTGTTTCTCACACTGATGAGAAAATTCGAAGTTGGCATGAATGACTCGGACACCTAAATTTTCAAAGTATGCAGTCGATGGAAACTCAGAACATGGTTGTTGGTCTACCTAAAGTGATTCCCCCTGGAGGAGTATATAAAGGATATATTCTTGGCAAGCATAATCAAGCACCTTTTGACTCTAGAAAAGCGTGGAAAGATGAGGACCTAATGGAGTTGGTTCAAAGTGATGTTCGATGCATCAATATACCTTCCCTAGAAGGTGCAAGATACATTTTAACTTTTATTGATGATATCTCTCGTTTCACATGGGTCTATTTTTTTAAGAATAAGAGTGTTGTCTTTGAAAAATTCAAAGAGTTTAGAGCCTTTGCTGAAAAGCAATGTGGCCGACCCATCAAGTGATCGAGATCAGAAAATGGTGGTGAGTATGTAAATCAACCTTTTGAAGAATACCTGGTCCAATATGGTATTGAATGGCAATGATCAGTTCCTCACACACCTCAACCGAATGGCGTCACATAATGTAAGAATTGAACTTTAGTCAAAATGGCTAGATGTATTTTGCATGCCAAATATCTGTCTCCTCGCTTCTGGGCCGAAGCGATATATTGTGCAAACTATCTACTCAATCGCATCTCAACTCAAGTTGTTCCTTCCATGACTTTAGTCGAACAATGGTGTGGAAAGAAGCCTTCAGTCTGACACCTCTATGTGTTTGGATGTGTTTCCCAGGCTCATGTTTCAGATGATTGTAGAAATAAGTTGGATGCAAAGAGTCATGCTTGCATAATGATGGGCTATTCTAAAGAGTTGAAATCCTATCGACTATTTGATTCCATCAAACAAAAAATAATTATCAGATGAAATGAATTGTTTGATGAGAAGTCTTATGGCACGAGGTTATTGAATGCCTCCTATGGATTGTGGCAGAATGATCCCTTTGTTGTTGTCTCTGACACTAGTTCTCATGTTCCATTTTCATTCCTTCAACTAGACATTTGAATTATGTTCATGTTTTGACTAGACCTTCGACCTCCAAGTCGATTAGTCCAACGATATATGTCTCGATTGGTCCGCCATCTCCGTCGACTGAAATTGTTCTGAATTATGATAAACTTATTGTGGTGAGAAACAATTCACCCATTTCTTGTCTACCCAGATGGGCTGCCAAGACAATTGAATCTATTGGACCTGATGTTGGTGATGTTTCCTCTGGACAAAAAACTTGAAGTCAAAAGAAACATGCCAACGTTGCCTTGATGACTTGTGTACTTGAAACTTCTGATCTTGTTTCCTACTCGAATGCTTAAGGATGACCTGAATGGGAACAAGTTATGTAGACTAAAATTGATTCTTTGTCAAAGAATAACAGTTGGAAATTAGTTCCCCGACCTCAAGGAAAGAACATTATGAAGTGTCGATGGGTCTACCAGACCAAATCTACCACTGAAGGTATTGTTGTATAGCAATGGTTCGTAATGATTACTGACATGATTTTCATCATGAAACAAAATACAATATTAATCTGCATTTGCATCTTTGCTGAAATGAAAATACTTTGTTTTCCTCGTTAGTGACCAAACTACAATTGATTTATTTAACCCTCATATGCAAAATGTATCTCCCCATAGCCCTTTCTCATTGTCATTTAGATTTGAAGATGCAAACATGCACATTTTTTATAGATATATGCCAATATCACAAATCCAATGCAATTCATACAAGAAATCACATCCTATCCCAAGCTCACGTGATTCCAATGCTTCTTTATCTCCATTATGCAAATACACCAAGAAATGATATATCTATCCATTTCGCAATTCAATCGAAGAGTAGTGGAAATGTAGAAGGACATGTAATGCATCAAACAAACAATCCAAAGACTATATGTAAATGCATTCAATATGAAAATACCATTTCCATGCAGAACATGTTCAATATTTCATTGGTAATGCATTGGTCATTGTTTTCATAGTTTTCAACATCTATTATATCTTCCATGTTCCAGTTTATGTCATTCAGATGATTCTTAATCTTTGACTATAACATTCACCAATAGAAAAAACATAAGATGCTAAATACAATGTCAAAGTAGCATACCTTGTTTTTTGTTAGTATTGAACTTTGATTTTCTTTTATACATATAGTTTCTAAAATAGTCCTTGACCAACTTAGCCAACTTGTGAAAAAGAAAAATAATAAGCAACCACTATTTTTACTTGGAATACATGGGAGACCCCAAAAGAATTTCATTTTACGGTTTGATCGAGCAATACATGCATGAAAAAAAAAACTAGTTTGCTTAAACATTACACTAATCCCATTGCAAATTTCAATGAAATGAAGTAACTGCACAATGCATGAACAACATATTATCAAGCAATAACAATAGATTGTTTTACAACACATAGCAATGGTGATGTCAGATGTCAAAATTAGCAGTGTTTCTATGTATTAGATTCAACTATGTCCATCGACATAGCGCATATTAAAAACAAGCAAAGAACCTAGTTGCATGCATTTTCTAGATACATAAACTAATTTGGAAAACTATGTTAGTGTTGAACTTTGATTTTATTTGATACATATAATTTTTGAAATAGTCCTTGACCAACTTAGCCAACTTTTGAAAAAGAAAAATAATAAGAAACCACTAATTTTTCTTAGCATACATGGGACACCCCAAAAACATTTCATTTTACAATTTGATCGAGTAATACAAGAAGGGAAAAAGAAAACTGGTTTGCTTAAACATTACACTAATCCCATTGCAAATTTCAATGAAACGAAGTAACCGCACAATGCATGAACAACATGTTATCAAGCAATAACAATGGATTGTTTTGCAACACATAGAAATGACGATGTCAAATGTCAAAATTAGCAGTTTTTCTATGTATTATATTCAACTATGTTTGTCGACGTAACACATGTTAAAAACAAGCAAAGAACCTAGTTGTGAGAAATGTTTGTTAGATGCATAAGCTAATATGGAAGACCATTGGATAAAATAAACCCACTACATAAATACTTTTAGCCTCTCCAATAACTATTGCAGGGATACTTCCCGACAGGAGAAGGCCAAATGCTTTAAAGTTTCCGCCGATGACTTAAAAAAAGACCAAGTGTTTAGTGTACCAGAGGCATAGTTATGTGGAGCACATAAATATGACCATAGAAAAACCTTCGGTCCAACCTCGAAAGTCGCCAAGAAAAAATTCTTTTGACTAGAAAATTTTCCAAAGATAAATAGATCAGAGAGTTGAGATTGCCCAAGGCCAAGAGCAGGATGCAAATCCGTTAAAATAGATTTTTCACATATATCATCCGCCTTTCAAACATCAATAAGCGGAATAAAAAACCATCGAGCAGTCCACATAGCACCAACACATTTGCTTTGCACTACTTGTACATGCCTGTCCTTTCCTTCTAAATCACAACAAATCAATTTACTATAAATTGGTGATTTATCTTGCAAATTAATTCACTCGTCACAATCATTGATGCATAACTATTTGAAATGTGGAGGTGTGGAAGTGCAACAATGCACGAGGACGACGTGTATCGGTTCTCCGCACGAGGCTTAAAAATATACCGTCTTAAGTAGACCAAGTATAGCTATGTGAACTTCACAACTGTCGAAGCATCCAAGCACGACAATGCCATAGCATAAGCAATATGCAATATTTGTACAAGCATTGGAAGAATGAATTCATCGCACAATGATTTAAAATATTATGAGTAATCGCTTTGCAAAGCGCATGCCTATGAAGAGCATTGTCATATCGCACCAACAGAAGCACTCACACAAACTAGATAAAACAATAGGATTAAAGGCATCACAACACAAAATTTTCGAAAGATAAATAAATCAGAGAGGTCACATTGCTTCAAGACCAACTACATTTACTTTGCACTAATCGTAAAGAACTTCCCTTTCCTTCTAAATACGAGAAAAATCAATGCCCCAAAAGTGACTAAGACTTCCTCCATATTACTTAACTTGTCACAACAAAGTGCATAACTATTGAAAATGCAGACCTGCAGAAGCATAATAACTTGTGAGCATGTATTCCTTCTGTACAACAGTCGTAAATACAATAAGTCTTTATTATGCTCACCACGTGTAGTGTACCAATTTGCTCAAATACCAATTTGTAGTGTACCCATTCACTACCCAGGTTTCCAAACCTCTCAGTTCATCATTCCTTACATGGAATTGTATACAGAATTCATACTGGGTTTTATAAGCAAATGCATTTAACACAATTAAACACACTTAAAACTCAGAGTAAAATATATGGGTACTGCTATAATTAAACAAGCCATAGCATTCATCATTAATTCATTTACACAGCGGAAAACATGATACATAAACAGCGCAGTCATGCTCAACATGATTAAAGCATAATTCAATATATTTATCTTTTAACAGCTGTAGAAATCACCAACCAAGTGCAGGCTTCCCACGAACCTCCCAGCCATAGACCACACTGTTCATCAGCTCAACAGTGGGTCACCCCCGAGCTGGGACCGAGCACCACCCCAAGGCAAGGAATCTAGACTCAGGCTGAGGTTACAGGGAAGACAACACATACACATTCAACAGGAAAAAAGCTCTCCCAGGAATCTCCCATGCTCACTGCACACAGACCCTCATTCCCCACATGCTTGTTCCACCTCAGGAGAGTGCACCTTCTCTGTCACCTAGATAGTCCTTCGGCTGACAGTCTCCCTTACCTTGGGTTACAGGAA
>ML819982.1:19842-77589 GCA_009831015.1 Picea engelmannii | reverse complement strand
ACACTTAGGCTCCCCTGGCCTAACAAAACTCATAAGCCTACAGCTTATTCAAAACTTGGCTCACCAGCCTATAGAACATATTTACAATTCTTTTGCATATAACATGATCTGTAACGGGGCTCGGCCTTGGGGACACTACACCACGCACATGTGCCCAATGTGAATGCACAAAACCAACAACTATTCACACTCGAAAAACATGCCAGTAGATAAAACCTTTGCAGAACCACCTATATGTGGAACTACAAGTGCTAATGTGCAAAACCACTTCAATGCAAGCATGCTAGAGAATTGCTAACAATTCTCTGGACAGGAATTGAAAACAAACCAAATGTCCATTGTCCTAGGAAAAAGATGTTAGAAAAACAAGATTGTCGAGCAATAAAATAAAACACAAAAGATACACAACACAATAGAGACACATATATATGTGGTTCACCCAGTGTGGGATACATCCACCAGAGAAATTGCCAGGTCCTTCCTTTTTATTATCCAACAAAATGAAGGGATACAACCTACAACATGCCCGCTGCAACTTCCTCTTCTTTCTCTCACAATCTCCTCTCTCAGAATACAATATTCACTATCACACACAACTACAATACAATTCCCTCATAAAAGAAGGTTTCCTTCTGGGGAAAAAATCCCTAACATAAATTCTACCGTCGGATCTGTGAGCTTATAATGAATGGTCCATATTGACTACAAATTTACAATATTTTACAAGGCAAATTTTCCCAAAATTTCGCTTTGGGGGTGTTGTCCCTGAATCCCCTGCCAAGGGGAGCTCCATTAATTGTTGTCCCTCCCCCTTGGACCCCCCTGACGACAGTAGTGGGCGGGAAAGACCCCCCACACCCTCTGTCAAGAAATGGGATCCAAGCATGACTGAAACAAACCTCTGAATCAAAAAGATAATTAGACTCCACAACCAACAAAATAAATTTGTACAAAGCACGAAAGACACAACTATGCAGGATGCAAACAAATCAACAAAGCAAAAGTCTTGGACATGAGCAACAACACATCACAGATTGCAATATTGAACATCTGCTAGACATGAATCCTTTTTTTAGATTGGATGAAAATTTTCATATACTCTTGCAAAATCATTGTTTCATGCATTCCATGTTTGCCTTCCATTTCCGTTACTCTTCCATTGAATTGTAGAATGGATCAATATATCATTTCTTTCTTTGCCCCCACAACAAAGAGATATGGGCACTACAATTATATCAATAAATAAATCAGAGACCTGGCATTGCTTCAAAACCAAGTGCATTTACTTTGCACCAATTCTAAATCACTTCCCTTTCACAACAAAGTGCAGAACTATTGCAAATGTGGACCCGCAGAAGCATAAAAGCTTGCGAGCATGTCTTTCCTCTGTACAACGGTAAAAAATACAACAAGTCTTTATTATGTCAGTGATGTACGTGTTCCCAATGCGAACGCACACAACCAACAATTATGCCCACTCAGAAAACATGCTAGTACTAGAAGCCTCTGTAGAACCACTGAGATGCGGAACTACAACTGCTAACGTGCAAAACCATCACAATGCAAGTATGCTAGAGAATCGCTAACAATTCTCTGAACAATAATTGAAAATAGACCAAATGTCCACTATCCGAGGCAAAATAAAACTATACAAAGCATGAAAGACACAATTATGCAGGATGCAGACAAATCAACAAAGCAAAAGTCTCTGCACATGAGCAACACCGCATGACAGTTCACAATATTGAACATCTGCTGGACATGAATCCTCTTTTTATATTGGATTATTTTTTTCATATACTCTTGCAATATCTTTGTTGCATGCATTCCATCTTTCCCTTCCATTTTTGTTACTCTTCCATTGAATTGTGGAATGGATCAATATATTGGCTCAGAACTTTGATACTCGTACTTACACCCCTTCCAACCATGTGCTACAACTGCACAATTAAATTGCTTATTAAATTGCCATCGCTGGCTCAACAATAAAATCTTGTTTGAAGGACCAATCACAAGCCAAGAGATAAAATTGAATTGCTAGCACCAAAGTAAACTATAGAAAAAAAACCATAAATTTTTTGTCAATGCAACAACAAATTCGTGGTCAACACAAAACCGATTATTATAGTCCGAGGCCTTGGACAAGGACTAATAAGAGAATTCAAACCTTGTTTCATCCCATTTAGTTTTCCAATAAGAAAATTTAAGCCTTTTTTCATAGATATGATGAAAGGAATAAATCTAACCCTAAACCTTCACAAACTTGGTTTTACTAGTTCCTAAATTCTTACAAATGGCTTACATAATATTATGTGCAAAACATAATTAATTATCTTTTAATTGAAACTCTCCCAACTCAATAGAAGGGAATGGATGGTTTCTCGAGCACCCCTTGAAATTTCTCATACTACTTCTTTTTCTATGTGTTCTCCATTTGATTTCCTACCTTTTATTCATGGAGTGGAAGGCCACAAATCTTTCTTTAAAACCTCTATGAAAGAAGGAAAACCAATGACCTTAGGGATTTTGTCCCTCGGTGCCCCTTCTCTTTCCCTTTCATCTTGGGATCCCCTCCTTTTCTAAATGTGAATCATTTTCTTGTGAAGTTGTTGAAATCCCCATTGAAGTCCCATCCATATAGATTATAGAGTAGCCTTCGTTGCTATTATGACTTTGGATGATGGCCCATCGATGAGAGCATCATAAGGTCAAGAGCCTTTGGACTCTCTCGATCTTCTTCTTTTTTATTTGCAGGGTTTCAAAAATGTTTTTTTAGTTAGGGTTGGTCAAGATCTCTTGACTTGCTGCTTCTTGCTCTTTCTAGTCATTGTTTAGAAAGCATTTTGTTCATTATTAATCTAAATAGGTGGAGCTTGCTTCGAAAAAGGTGGGAATTCTTGTTTGCTTGGACAACTCTTTACAAAGTGGTCATATTCATGATAAATGTTATATTTAAATAAGATCCTTATTCATAATCAAGGATTTGAAGATGATTCAGCTTCTCATATTAAATTGGATTGCTTATAAGAATCCCTTTTCTAAATCCACTACACAAATTCTGACACATGTTGTTTAATTTCATAAAATGCCCCAACTTATCTCCAAGACTTTGAGAGTGTCTTTAACCCAAAAAATCATGAGGACCACAGCAGAAATATCCATATTCGGATAAAATCAATGACGAAACCATCTCCTGGCACCCATGAAATATGGACCGGATCTGAATATCTTATCTCTATCTTCTTCGTTTTCAGGAAGAAGCCATTTCCACAGGGTACAAGTTCTGAAGGGGTTTCTAGTGCTACGTAACCCAAGCCTAGACAGCTCGACGACTGGGGCAAACGCCAGAGAATTTGCCTATTAAAGCTCTTTCATGCATGACTTTCCTTTTAGCCTCTGAAATAGAGATTTCCAGTTGAAGGATATCTTCTGACGATTTCCACTTATTGAATTAACATTTTTGAGAACAGAGGCAAAGGCTTCCTCCTCAGATCTGCAGGTGGCTTCCATTATTTAAAACCCCAACAGGGATGAGACCTACGGCGGCTTAGCGCTACACCTTCCCAGTCTCCAAGTGCAGCTTTCAATCAACAATCCGAAGCGACAGCCAGCGGATCGAGCTTCTGGTTTCAGAAAACAGGTGCGAAAACCAGCGCGAACAGAGCAGCAGCAGGTAGGAAAACCCTAGCCGCAGCGAGAACGCATCCTGCGTTCCGCCATTCTATATAATCCACTTTGATAATAAATAAAGTAACAATTAATTTAGGTTCATCTTTAGAAATCAACAAAGAGAGGGTTTCAGGAAAAAAAAAATGCACTCCAAGGATTTGCTCCCTCTTGCCCTTGCGGTGAATCTCATTCACTAAGGTTATGTAAGAGCGTAAAGCTGTGAAATAATGCGAACTGCTGCCAATGAAAACCTATCAAAAGCGCTGCGTTGCGCTCTGTCTCACGTCGTTCTTGAGTAGTTTTTGCCAATGATATTTTGCTCTTTTGAAATCTGCATTGAAAAAATATTTTAGGGCTCTTTAATCTATTGACACTGTAGTTACAACAGATCTGACACCTACATTAAAAAAAAAACATGCTCTTGACTGTATCTTGAATCATCTTTCCATTTCTTCAAATATCTGTTCCATTTAATTCTTACCATTTCCCAAACCACAACTAAATATTGAGAATTTTGGTGTTTCTATTCGTTCTTCCAACATGCCAGTCTTTATAAATGGACATGGAGACGTGTAAGAAGCATTTTGTAAGTTCCATTCTAATTCAGGATATGTCTTCGGAATTCTGAGGGGTTTGATCGTCTTAAAAAGTTTTTCGTTCAGTCCCAGAAATTCGAGGAGGGTAGTAGAACTGAGACTCCGAATCCGCAGAAAAAGCCACTGCAGAGAGTAAAGTTCGGCACTCAAAAGCATCTATAAATAAACAAACTGGTCAGACCAAAGAGAACGAGGTAGTTTTGACCGACTAAATTAAAACCTCACAAGATAAATTTAACGAGACTAAGTCTGTCTGGAGATCGAGATTAGATAAATTTAATGAGTCCAGTTACAGTCTGTCTGGAGATCGAGATTAGAGATTCCTTCCAAGTTTGACACGATTTTCGATGGACAGCCAATGCACCTTAACTATTTTTACACCGAAGGTGTTATTTAAGGGAGGTTCTTTTGGAGGCTTCGTAGTCTGTCCAACGACTGTAATAACTTGCCATCTGTTAATTAACCATCTCCAATCTGCTGCCTCCACTTGTCCTTATCCTCCCCTTGACCGACTTCAAGGACTCCAAGGCCACGACAATAAGAAATTGCAATTTGTTCATCAACCATTGGATCTATACTGTCCACGTGTCTTCTCTACCGACCCAACTCTCATGTTTTCTCCACCGATTCCAACCTCCTATGTGTATTCTCCACCGACCCAACTGCACTTATCTTCTCCACCGAATTCAACTTTCCAGGCAAGTGAAATCTTGGCTTAGCTTCATTGTTCATCGATCACCCTGAATCAAAATATTGGACTGTCAGTGGACATTGCAAGGAAGATTTATGAGAAGAGATAAAAATTTGTGGAAAGCAGAGATAATACATGCCTGATTTTCACTTGGAGTTTTGAGTCATCTCCCAAAACCGTGCAAAACCGTGCACATGTCAAAGAAATTGCCAATGTACAACCCCTCTCTCACTTTCTTCATTCCTTCCTGTTTTTTCACCTCAATCAACATGTCAATATATGGGCACCCAAATGCACTGGAAGCCGTTTCACCTCAAATTTACAGCGAATTCAATCAAAACGGCCAAGATATGACCACCCAAATGCATGTAACATCGGGTTTGATATTCAATTCACAGACCCAATTCGATCATAACAGGTACAATGGGACTAACCCAGTGCATTCAAGAGTACAGTTTTAACCTCAGTTAACGGACGAGTTCAAACAAACCAGGTAATGAGGAATTTAGCTAAATTAGCCATTGAACATTGCAAGGCAGATATAAGAAAAGAGATAAATTTTAAATAACAAAAAATGGTCGAAGAGGAGTTTGTTCCAATGGCTAGTCCTGGAAGGGGAACTTTTTATTTTATATTTCGAATTGAGAAGAAAATTAAGGTTGTAAGAATCTGGCAAGAGCTCTTATGTCTAGGGTTTTAGACGTGGCTACGAGTTGAGAGCAATTATAAGTCGCTCTGTGCTTTCTCGGCAGGGTTGAGAGGAAATATAAGTCGCTCTGTGCTTTCTCAGCATTCTGTCTTTGATTCTTCTACTCTACCTCAATTGCAGACGGGATAGAACCTCACACCTCTACCTCAATTCCAGACGGGATAGAACCTCGCACCTCCGAGTGCTTGCTCATTTACATAGCGGGCTATGTTCTCCACCTCTCCAGACGACAAATCCCACGAAGAGAATCCCATTGAGAACAACAAGAAGCTGAGGGAGATGATTCATTGCAGTTCACAATTCCGATTATTTTCTTTGTAGAACCTCCTCAAGAAGTCTCGCTCAGAGTCTTTATAACTTGGCCCAAGTAAACGTTGTGCTGCTGCATAACAGAGTTGAATATTCTTACTTTCATGTACAAAAGACTTGTTGCAGGTATGCTATAATTTTGTTTATGCCTTTTCCTTGAGCATTTTCTAGAATCAACAATCTCAAAAAGCATTTTCTAGAATCAACAACCAAATAATATAATCTAAGAACTTTCAAAATATATATAGAGCCATTCATTTATCTGTGTCTATATAATCCATTTTTTCCTCTTACTGGATGCATACTTTTGGATGAAGACTTTCTTATGAGCCTGAATCACAACCTGGCACTGAACATCGCAAGCTCGAGAATGGATCTTACTCATTTACATGTTTTAGATAGAATTTATCAAATAATGATTTTGTTTAGATAATATGGATTGTTTGTCCAGATGAAATATCTTATCCTAATTGCCTTCAATGAGTTGAAGGGAACCAAGCACGAAAGCAAAACATGTGGATTTACACTTGTAACATAAATCATGTAAAGCTACATGTAACATAAACCATGCATATCTACAAGTGTAACACCCATGCCAACCATGGATGAAATATACTAAGTTGGAAGCAACCTGCCTCCTCAGATCATTATGTTTTTTAAATTGATTAAAAAACCGATAAAACGGTGAAACTAGGTTTTGACACTATTTTTCTTTTATTCTATCTGCTATTGTTTACCATATATTTATATGGAGAGGATTTAGGAAAGACTCAAACAACAATTAAAATGGATAGTGTTTAACATTCTCCAGTTATGGGAAAAGGTCCCTTCCAGTGGAAGTGTTTCATAGTTAGTATTTATCTATTTTGATTTGACTTTTTGTTATTTTAAAATTTAACATTGAGTCACGATAGGAGTAATAAATCTCATAGGATTGTATATGACTGGCAGCTGTATGCAAAGGATCCTCTGGAATGATCGGCTGCCTTATAGGGAGGCTCTGGAATGACCGGCTGCCTTATTGCCCTAGGGTGGGAATGAGATTTTCTTCTCTCGGGGTCTTCCAGTTATTCAGAACAACAGATCAAAACGCAACAGTCTAACTCCCTTTTCCCTCAGTTCTGCATAAACACCAGCACCTCACAGCCGTAGAAATAAATGTTCTCTTGTTGTTCCTCCGCCAGATTTTGTGCAGATCAACCATCACAATCAAATGGATTCTCCAGACCTTCCCATGTCCATTCTACATCAGAGACGAGGTATCCCACAAGAATAGCAACCAAGCCCAAAGAAAGGGAAACAACCATAATATTCAGAATCCTCTCAATTCCTCCCAGGAGCGTTGATTTGACTTTTTGTTATTTTAAAATTTAAGTATATTTTGTTATTTTAAATTTATTTTATTATTTTAAATTTAATTTATTTTTCTTTAAATTTTTATTATTATTTATTATTTAATTTTATTAATATGTTTTTGATATTTATGTATTTTGATATTGGAGTATTCGACGACACTTTTCTCACCTTAATATTTTTTATTATTTAATTTTATTAATATGTTTTTGATATTTATGTATTTTGATATTGGAGTATTAGACGATACTCTTCTCACGTTAATATGTACAAATACCAGAATTTTATTAGTGTATTTATGATATTCATAAACTAAAAAATTAATTCAGGGTCATTTATTAAATAAGTTAAATTAGTTAAATTATTTAATATGTACAAATACCAGAATTTTATTAAGTTAAATTAGTTAAATTATTTAATATGTACAAATACCAGAATTTTATTAAGTTAAATTAGTTAAATTATTTAATATTTACAAATACCAGAATTTTATTAGTGTATTCATGACATTCATAAACTAAAAAATTGATTCATGGTGATTTATTAAATAAGTTAAATTATTTAAATGGAATGTGATTTGAAATTTATTATGTATTTAGTTTAAAATTAAGTCAAGTGGAATTTGCTATTCCCATTAACCTTTCTAAGGTGATAAAAAATTATTCCCTATTACATGAATTGAAATGTGTATTTAGAAAAAACTACAGTAAATATTGTGTACTTCTTTGATGAGAGGCTATATTGTCATCTAGATAGAGAGGTTAAATATGGTTTCAAGGTTGATGTTAAATATAATTTCCATTTATATTTTGATATCCAAACTATATGGAAGATGGTTTGAACATTTTCATCTGCTTCTCCTATATAGTACATATTTAAGTTTGATTGATTTATTTTCCATAAAGACTTTTTCTAGAATAAAATTAGCACATTATATTAGTAATATAATTCTTACATCTCCACGACAATAGGAAATAATAGAAACTGGTTTTATAGAGAATACAAAACCCAGATCAAAAAATCAATAATAACTCCGCAATACTATTCTATGTGACAAGGAAAAGAAACTCGAGTACAAAGGAAGAAAACCTGTTGGGACTAGTAGAAAATCAAAAGGATAAAAGAAAACTAGTCCCAAAACATTCAGATCAAATTGAAGAGAGACATAATAGTGGAAGGATTTTAAAAAAAAAATTGAACATGATGAGTGGGGCCCATCATCACTCCATCCTAATAGAAGTAGGTAAGTCTTCCTCTAGGAGCTGTTAGAGCCTGTTTTGATAATAAATCTGCTTCCGCATTGGATTCTCTAAAAATGTGTTGGAAGCTAATGCCTTGAAAGGATGACGTCAGCTACCGAATTCTACACTTCCACCCTTCAATATTGATGGCTTGTAGATTACCCTTATGTTTCATCCACTCAATAACTATTTTAGAGTCCCCCAAAATCTGTACATGCTGAATTTCCGCGATCTTAGCAATGGAGAGAGATGCCCACGCTCCCACTAATTTAGCTTTTGTATTTCATCATTCGCCACAATTGAATAACCATCTAACAACTGGGCCCTCTATCATTTTTACTGATCCCCCTGCAGTGGAAGCCCCGTAAAAAAAAGCCAGTGAGTATCCATTCAAACGGATAACTGGACTCAATCTTAACACATGAGATTTTATGACTGTGGGAAGATTTGTAAGTGTGCCCAGGGTCCTGTACACCATGTCCCAACTCGAGGGGGTCTTCCCATAAAAAAAGGACATGTTGCATTTGTTTTAGGTATACCAACTCAGTAATATTGGAAGTTTTTTTGATGCAGCCTTGCAAATAAGCCACGATTCCATGCACTCGTTGAGATTCTTGTTGCCCCAGGAGCAAGTAAATTTTGAGGAAATGTGAGCAGATCGCCCAGACAATCTTGGTGAATTTGCAGTGAATAAACAAATGGTTAATATCTTCCTCGAATTCTCTACATAAGATGCATAAGCTCGACCCCATCCAACCTTTTTTCTGCAGGACATCCCAAGAAAGGATCTTGTTTTCTGATGCCATCCAGAAGAAGAGAACGATTTTTAATTGTAGTCTCCATTTCCAAACTTGAACCCTCCAGCTGCTCCAGCTCGGTAACCCGTGAGTAGTAATTATGGCATTATAGAAATTCTTGACAGTCATCCTTCCAGATGTGTCACCACCGGTCCATATCAAACTGTCCCTGGAATTTTCCTGGAGGGTAATGCCCGCCCCACTCAACGCCTTCGTGTATTTTTCCCATTCATTTACAAGTTCACCAGACAGTTCCAGATCTGTGTTGCTCTGCCACACCTCAACAAATGTGAAAGGATTCCTCGAAAGCGATGCTTGAGCAAGTGTAGTGATATGTTTTTGTTGTAGTAAGATTAATAGTTCTTCAGTGAGAAAGGAGGGTTCCCCAATGCCTAGTATCCTGTCGCAACCAATATTTATTAGATGCCCTGTTCCAGGGCACCAACTAAGCCAATGGTTGATGGAGGGGAGCGCGAATGAGACTCGACCAGATCTTCGAAGCAGAGTTGCTAATAAGCGAAGGCCTTCTGATCCAGTTGACCAATGTGGCGTTGTGTAAATATTTGTCCCGAAGGACCCGCTGCCAAATACTATCCTGAGTTAAGACCTTCCACAGAGTAATAGCGTTCAGAGATAAGTTGAAATGAGTGAGGTTGCGGGAGCCCCACCCCCCATTCCTTTTTGGCCTAGAAAGGAGCTCCCAACTACAGAGGTGCAACCAGTGTTTTTCTGACTCCCTGTTCCAAAGAAACTGGAACATCATTGATCTAATTTTATTTAAAACTGAGCGAGGTAGAGCTTCCAGTGACATCCAGTGAACAATTTGACCTTCCAAAACTGTTTTTACCAATATATATCTCCCTCCAAGTGATAAATACCTGTTGAATTGTATATGTGCTAGTTCCTCTTTTAGTGGAAGTTTCCTTCTATTATGAAATAAATTCCTCGTTCAAAAAATGAATATGGTGCAAGAGACGTAAACATTTCTAGATGTCAAATTGCATAGTATTTTGAATTGCTTTTACAATGGACCAATTATTGTAAGTGTTTCAATTTTTTTTACATGGTCAAATAGTTCCATGTGAAATAGAATACATTAATATCCACCAAATCTATTGTAATTTGAACTAGGTATTTTTTTTGAATGTTTCATAATTTTTAGATTTTCGCTATTTTTGGTTTTGCAATAATATGATATTTAAGCTTATTTATACTTGAGCTAAACCATTGTCTCATAATGTCCGATTCAGAGATTTCGTAGCTCAGAAGAACAATATGGGTTTGCTATTCTAGAGGTGCAACAAGAAGGTGGCTGAAGAAAAACCCAAAGACTCTCCACCTTCAATTTCTTCAACCACACTATCTGCCCAACAATCCAACAATCCAGACATTCATCCATTAGTGTTGTCATGGAGGTCACAAGGCCCAAAAAAAACATTTGTCTTTGAATTTGGATTAGTTGATAAGGTAGAGGATGAAATCACATTAGCTGAGTATTGTCCCAATAATCTCAATCAATGTGAATATCACAATAAATTCAAGCCAATGTGAAGCCTCATTGATAAGGATTGAGCCAAGGAGTTAATTTTGGTGTTTGTTAGCTTTCATAAAGATCGGTTGATTTTGATGTTAGTGGCGATTTGGTGTTACAAACATGTATATTAAATTTTGGAGCAATATTCACATGCAACACAATTTAGTTAATTTAGTTAGTTAAGAAATATGAATTTTACAAAAATATATTAAATTTTGGAGTACAATGTTTTTAATGGAGATTTAGCTATATAAATTTAAATCCATACATATTTTCATATACAACATAATTTATAGTCTTTAAATATGTAACTATCCCAATTCACTTTAGTGTTTCCTTTCCCCTGCTTTGGGGGTATGTTAGTTATATTTCTATATTGTTGTTGGATTCCATTCGCATTCGCCTTAGTATAAATATTTGGTACTCTCCCAGGATATGTTTCATCAATTTTAACTGAAATTCATTTAGAAATTACTACAACTATAGATTTAGATTTAAGTGGTTGAGTTTGTATAATGAAATGTTTTAGGGATTTTTATGATGCTAAATCCATTTATGTATTAAAAAATGCAATGAAAATTGTGATTTCATGGAGATTTATATCATTTTAATTGGACAAAGATGAGGTTAAAGAAGAAGTTGTCTAAACATTCTACTTTTTGACATTTTTTTTTTCGTAATCACGTTACATAAATATGGGTGAAATCACAATTTTTTGTTATTTAAATTGCATTTTTGAATGCATAAATGGATTTAGTGTCTTGAAAACCTATGGAGTATTATACGGAGTCAACCAAGAAAATATGCCTAAAAACCCATGGAGTATCCATATTATATAGACTCAACCACTCAAATATATATTTGGACAAAATTGATCAAAAAATATACCAAAAAACCCAAAAATAAAACATTTAAACTAGGGATCTGGAAAATGATCGATGGCCTTGATGAAACCCATAATGGAAAAACACAGAAGAAATCCTAATGGCAGGTTATGTAGATTCATGAAATAATGTTGTTGTTCCAAGTGTCAATCCCCGAAGCATTAAAATAGAGAGCCATTTCCCCCCCTTGTTGATCGGTATAAATGATGAGTCAAAATGGCTTTTAATTCGGATAAATAAAATAAGGTTGGGTGTATCCGACTATATGGTAAAGTTATGGACATCCCTACACCTTTTTAGCATTTCTATTTTTAAGGTCAATGTTAAATCAATGTCATTTGCATTTCTATTTTTAAGGTCAATGTTTAATCAGTTTCATTTTTAAAAGGATAGGAAGTGTGTTATTAATAGAATTAATGTTGTTTTTCTGGGACTAATTAAAATTAGGTTTGGAATTTGATGTTTTGTATACTGTTTTTATTTTATTTTATTTATATGATAGTTTATCAAAAAAATTAGCACCCTAATAATTACATGGATAGATTTGTTAAAATCGTATTTCCAACAAACCCATCACAATTTTTAATAGTTGTTATCATTAATAGGTTGTACTGTTTGATTAAGACTTTTGTAGTTCCTTCCCTTGCAGTGTCTATCACGTTAGGGAGCCTTTAGGATTAGGAGATTGAATGCTACTCTTCCATAGGTTGACATATGCTCAGTAGATAGACAATACCAATGACACTTGAGTTAGCAAGGAGCTTAACTTGACAAACTCTTTCTTCAGGAATTGAAGTTGCCTCCTTCTATATACATATTAGTTGTCATAGAGTTGAACTTGGTGAAAGGCTACCTTATAATCTGCACTAGTTTTGGGAAGCAAAGTTGTAACCTGTTGATGGTAGTTATGATAGAATGATGGACAATGGAATCACATTGATGATGGTCGACAACTTGGTTGAAATTCCAACTTTGTTTGGTGCCCAACACTCATTTCCAAATAAAAAATTTGACATTTAAGAATTTACATAAAAGATAAAATGAAAGGAAAAAAAGCATCCAACCATCATCAAATTTTCATTTGTCAAGCATAAGAGATCTCAAATTCCAGGCCTGATTACAATGTAATGGTAGAGAATTTCATATCTATATTGTATCGTTGTTGTGTGGGATCATAATACCTGGAAAATTTACCCATATTAAATGGATTTTCATGGAAGAAACTCAGAATTATTGACAACTACATTATGCTTTTGAAAGAGACAAAAGTGTGAGGGATGAAGCTATCTAGGTTTGTATTCTATAGACGAAGGTGCTTATCCTCCTTTATCCATTCTCTGAGAGCATTAACCTTGGTTGTTGTAGCCTCAAAACAACCTCGAAAGGGTACTTTTTCATTTTCTTGCCAAAGTGTTGGTCAGATTCAAAATTTTCTTCTTTACCAAGAACTATAAAATTTTATTTTCCCATATTCAACCATTCCCTAGGATCAATTTCATCTTCATCTTCATCTCCTCCAAATGTAGGCATTTCCATTAGTTGTTAGTTGATGTTTAACCAAGACCCTCAACTTCCTACCTTTCTAGATCTGAAATAGTTATGATCCTTTTCTCATTATATTCTCATGTTTTTCCTCTTTCCAACAAATTTTGAATCACCTCAATCGAACATCTCAATCAAAATTTATGATAATTTTAAGTTATAATACATTTTAAAACCCTGCTTTGTAGATTGTCCTATTGGCTAACCTTGCATGTGATGTAACTCTAAAATTCCAACTTCAATGGGTCTGAAATTTTGGCTTGTATTATCCTGATATGTCTTCTTTGCAATTCCATAGGTTTGACCAAATTTTGATGTGCCAAGAGAAATTTATGGTAACTTTCCTAAAACTTGTTGTTTTTGGCCCTTTAAGGAAAGTGGACTTTTACGACCTGCCATGTGTCTAATGTGTTGAATTTGCTTTTGGAATTTTGATCTAAAACACTATGGTCCATCATATTTCCAATGAAACTAGTGTCACTCAATTTGGATATTTCTAGAATAATATATGATTCTTTTACCAAGAACACTCATTTAAGGCTAGTTTCGGGACTAGCAAAACACCCTAACTTATACACATGGTAAATCTGAATTTATAGAGAACCAAAACCTAAATTGTTTACCACGTGTACTTCACTATGTCTCCTCAGTTCCCTAAACGTTCCACTATCTGAAAAATTTTGAGGAAACAAGTTAGAGAAAAAATGGTAGGATAACTCATTTTGAAAGAGCCAACCATGGACCTATGCTCTGATATCAAATGTTAAGTACCAATTACTTAATACATCATAATAAACCAAATTCAAAAAAATGAAAACAAGATGTGAGTGTGGGTCACAACTCCAAAATAGATAAGAGAGATGAGTTACACAATCACTCCTTAAAAAATAGGAGAACCTCCTACAATTACCCTAATACATTAATATATCCAAATCATATGTTCCTCTCAATAATGACTACGTGACCTCCTTATATATCTATTCGCTCATTGAACACGTGGGCCATTTATTAGGCCGACCCATATTACATATAAAATTAGCCCATAACATATACATTTAACTCCATATATGCCCCCCTTGGGGTCATATCATATTGCAAGGTGACAATCCCATGGATATTGCATTCTCATTGCTTACAATGCAGATTTCTATTGTTTTCATTGTCACTAGAACATTGGTATTTTAGCTCAAGCCCTTGAACACCCCTTGAGACATCCTCACATCATAGCATAAATTATTGTAAGTTTTAATTCAATTCTTGTATTTTTTTATTTGTATTCTATGTGATTGCACCTGTTATGAACCAAGGTCCTTGAAAATGATAAAAAGTCAATGAGTACAATCCACTTCGAGGTGGAAACATCCTTTTACAATGAATCCAATGCCAAGATAACATGTGATGCTTATACAAATGATTCTCCTTTATTATAAATAGGAGATAAAGTGAGCATGATGTAACCTACCACTAAGTCGACCTAATCATAACTAATAAACTAATAATAAATGAGTTTTAGGGCCTTAGAGGCCTTAACATAGCCCTTGTCTTTTAAAAACAAATTGCCCTCAAAACTTATAATTGAGGGTGTTTTTTCATGAACTGCTCATTTTCCCATGTAGCTTCTTCTAGCGGTATATTCTTCCACTTGATTAGGTACTCCATAATGGTTCTATTTCACATAGATATAGAACATCTATCTATAATGTTTTATGATTCAATAATCAACTTTCCTTCTTCATCTAATTCTGGAAGTTTTGTTTGCAATGACATAGTTTTTCCCAAAATATTTTTTAAGAAAGATACATGAAAAACCTTATGAATGCCAGAAGAAGGTAAATATACCTCATACACCACTTGTCCAATCTTGTGAATAATCTTGTAGGGTCCATAAAATTTTGGATCTAATTTTTTATCCTTCTTTTGTTTGAGAGTAGATTGTTGATAAGGGTGCAGTCTCAAAAATACACAATCACCCTCCTCAACTTTTCTTTCACTTCGATGTTGATCTGCTTGTTGCTTCATCGTTTTTTTTGTTCCATTTGAAGGTTTTCCTTAAGAATTGTCAAATTTTCTTTAGTATTTTCCATATGTGACTCTACTACCTCCAGTTTGGAATGGTGGTGCAAAAGGTATGAGATACTAGGAGTTGGATATCCATAAAGGGGTTCAAATGGGGACATCTTAGTATATGTGTGATAGGTGGTATTATACCACCATTCTACTAGAGGAAGCCACTTCACACATTGAGATTTTTTGTCTGAAGAATAACAACATAGACAACCGTCTAAACATTTGTTAACTATTTTTGTTTAACCATCTGTTTGTGGATAATATGTTGAGCTCATAGCTAGTGTTGTTCCACTCATCTTCCATAATTATTTCCAAAAAATTCCTTTCAGTTTTGGATCTCTATCACTTAATATTACTTTAGGAAATCCATGAAGTCTATGAATTTTGTTCATGAACACTTTTTCTACTTGACTTGTCATATATGTACTTTTAATTCCACAAATGACATCCTTATGTTCTGATTTTGGTAAACCTGTAATGAAATCCATTGATATTTCTTCCCATCTTTGATTAGGTATGTGTAAATCTTGAAGTAACCCTGGAGTTTTTATGGTTTCTCCTTTATTTCTTTGCCAAACTTGACATTCTCTTACAAATTTTTGAATGTCTTTCTTCATTCCTTTCCAAAATATTTTTATTGATCCTTTGATATGTTTTAAGGAACCTTGAATGTCCCGCCACTGGAGAATCATGAGACTACCTTAATATTTGTTGCTTCAACTTTGATTGAGTGCATACAAATATTTCCCCTTTGTACAAGATAATATCTCTCTTCCACTCTCAATGTTCCATAGATTTCATCCCTTCCTTTATACATTGTATTTTCTTTCTCGTACTATTGTCATTTTTCCGTTCATGCTGAGCTTCTTCCAACCACACAGTAATGGAAGATGTAATGGAATATAAACTTGAGGCTTCTTCTATTATGGAAATGACATCTATGACCACATTGTCCTTCCCCTTTTTGTAGATTATTTCAAAATCAAACCCTTGCATTTTTGCTACTCTTCTGATGAAAGTCTTTGCTCTAAAAAGTACTTTAGGCTATCATGGTTTGTCTTGCCTTTAAAATGCCTCCTAATGAGATATTGTCGCCATTTTTTCTCCAAGTCTTTTCCCTTTAATTGTTTACATATGTAGATTTCACCAAGTCTTTTCCCTTTAATTGTTTACTTTCAAAAGACAATGGTCTCTCTTATTGCGTCAATATTGTTCCAATTCCTTGTCCAGATGCATCACATTCGACAATGAATGTTTTACCTAAATCAAGTGTTGCCAATACTGGTGTAGAAGACATGGTATCTTTTAAAAGTGAGAATTCCAAGACAACCTCTTCATTCCATATAAATGAATATTTCTTTAGGAGAGATGTGAGTGGGTCTGTAATGCATGCATAACTCTTAACAAATTTTCGATAATATCCTGTAAGACCCAAAAATCCCCTAAGACTCTTGATGTTCTTAGGAATAGGCCACTTTGTGATAGCTCATATCTTTTGAGGGTCCACCTCAACTCCTTCCCTTGAAACAATATGGCCCAAATACTCTACTTTTTGTTTACCAAAAGAACATTTGGATCTTTTTACATACAATTGATTGTTCTCAAGAATTTGCAGGACTTGATCCTCATGTTTAATGTGGTATTCCCATGATTTTCTATAGATAAATATATCATCAAAGAAAACCAACAAAAACTTTCTAAGATGGGGTTGAAAATTTTTGTTCATAAGACTTTGAAAAGTCGAAGAAGCATTAGTCAACCCAAAATGAATGACCAAGAACTCATAGTGCCCATCATGAGTTCTAAAAGTTGTTTTGGGAATGTCATATTTTCTTAATCTGATAACTTAGGATCTAACTTTGTAAAATAAGCCACTGCATGAAGCTCATCTAATAATTCATCAATATTTGGAATAGGGAATTTATCATTTATAGTGATTTTGTTTAGATCTCTATAATCAAGACACATCCTCCAAGAATCATATTTTCTTCTCACCATCATTATTAGAGATGAAAATGAACTCTTGCTTGGTTGAATAATACCCGAATCCAACATGTCTTGTACTATTTCCTCAATCTCCCCATTTTTTTGATGAGGATATCTATAAGGCGTTTTATTAGGAGGAGTACTTCCTGGTACTAGTTCAATTTGATGTTTATAATCTATAGAAGGAGGTAGACTTTTAGGAATTTCTTAGAAGACCCTATAGTTATTTTCCAAAGTGCATATTAATTCCTCTGGAATATTTTCATTTTCCTGCTTAAATTCCATAGAATAAATTTTAACCACAACTCCCTTGCTACCCCTTTTTATGAGATTTTACATTTTATGATAGCTGATGACTTGAGAAAATCCAGATTTTAACTCTTTGAGTTCATATTTAATTCCTCCCAATTCAAATCTCATGAATAATTTGTTATAGTTTGTAGAAATTATGCCTAATGTTCTCAACCATTGAATCCCTAGAACAACATCTACACCTCTAATAAGAATGGCATACAATGTACTTTATAAATTATATTCTCTCATACTTGGTTTAATGTTGTGGAATTTTCCCACACAATCAATACTCCCTCCATTAGCAAGCAAAACTTGAAAATTTGTCACTGGATATACAAAACAATTGAGGTGCTCTGCTAATATTTTATCAATGAAGTTATGAGTACTACTCAATTCAATGAGCACTATAACCTTTTGCTTCTTAATGTAACCTACAATATTTAGGGTTTGAGGTGTTGACAAACTTGCCAATGCATGAACAAATATTTCTCACTTGTCTAAGTCAATGTTGTGCACAATTTCTTCCTCTATTTCCTACTCTTTTAAGTTGAAAAGTTATTCCTCATTCTTTGTGTAGATTCCTCCACTTCATCTTCATCATTATTCTCCAAGGTGAACAATTTTGTTTATTTGCATTTATGCCATTTTGACCATTTGTTGTTACAAACAAAGCACAACCCTTTTGTTATTCTTTCCTCCATTTCCTTATGTGATATTCGAGTAGGTTAAGGTATGGTTGTCTTATGAATCCCAAAACGATCTTTGTTGCATGCGCATATTCCAATGATAGTCTTGTGTGTAGCCTTATTCTTGACTTGAATATGACAAGCAAATTGCATACCTTCCATAATATTTTCAGGATGTTTTATAAAAAACTCATGTTTAATGTCTTCTTTTAATCCACACATGTAAGCTTCCAACAAATGTTCATCACTTATGTTATCCACCCTTGTGGACAATACCTGAAATTTTGAATTATAATCTTCAATATCACCTAAGTGCTTGATTCTTATCAATTGAATGAAGTAGTCTTGTTCACAAACTTTCTTATATTATGCTTCTAAATCTCTTGTAAATGAACCCCAAGTATAATGATAAGAATGGGGCTTTATTTTAATTACCCATTGATACAATTAATATGGTTTTATCTCAAAGTTTAAAGGTACTATGTGAATCGTTTGCTTATCATCCTGTTGGCAACCACACAAGATTTTGATATTTAACACGATTGAAAGAGATTACACTATTTCATAGCTTCCATCACGTCAAATTTGTAAACATTTTTCTGAGTTTCGAATTGATTGTTGGAATAAAGCTTACCTTATTGAATTCTTTATTGCATGCATTTTCGTTTGTTTTATTTTTAATTCATGACTGTAAGCATGAATTAAACATAAAACTTGGCTTGGTTTAACAATTTGTGTGCCTTAGAAATATCTTTTAAAAATCCATCCATATGTAATTGAAATTCAAATCTTATGAAATGGTTGATTAATCAATTTTCAATTTTTTTTGTTTTAATATGGTCCTTATGAATTCAATGGTTCGATAGTTCATTGTCAAATTGTTTTGATACATGAAGAGACTTGGTTGATTTTTGATATTCTTCTCATGATTTCAATGGTCGTATCAACATTCATATTTGCCTTACCTTGTTGGCTCAAAACATTAATGAAGCTATTCATTATCTGCATAGGGTTTTGTACTCTGTAGTTTTGGCACTCATCGTGAGAGATGGTAAGGAATACAATGAACCCTCTGGTTTTTGTTCTCACTATTCGAGTTATAATAACCCACAGGCTCTGCTATTTTCGTGTCTCCATTCTCCATTCAGACTTGTTTTTGTTGCTCACACGATTGGAACCTAAAACTATTCCGAGTGATCTCTGTTGAATCATGGTTACAGTGGTCATGTAACCCATCCTTCGCATAGAGCCGAGCAGATTCCAATCCTTATTATCCCATGATGATGCTATCGATGACCTAAAGGGGCATGGATGAGATGTATTCCCGAGGGTTCGGATCCCGAGATAGAGGATTTTCTAGCTCGAGAAGATCCAGAAATTCAGGGTTCCAGGAGGGAGGTTATCATTCATATTGAACCATATGATTTCGTGACAAATTAACCACCATGCCTTAAGGGTAAAGAAGGATTCTCGGGTATTAGGCAAGATCTGAAGAAAACAATAGGTAAGACTGAAGCCTCCTTGGTCGATTGTGTCCCTCGTCGATCTACCATCTCCCCTGTACACTGTGATGGTTGTCTCGATTGGGTTGAGCATTACTATACTGATGTTCCTCTCTTATAGGCCCAAATTAAAACTCCGACTACTCAGAATGATCTATTGAAGCAAGAAAACCTTGATCTCAAGGCACATGTAGAGAGGGAGACTAAACGTATCAAGAGATCTGGAAACATAGTCATTAAGAATACGACCAGTGTCAAGGCAATTATAAACTCTGATCTGTCTGATCCCTCTTTGACAGATTTTTAATGGTAAAACGTTTTGTTGTGATTTCATTTGATTTTGTTATCTAAGTCAAAATAAGTAGTTTTGAATTGTGATTTCATTTACTAAAATAAACACTGGCTACATAATCTTCGATTTTGTAGCCAGTCCTTTTAATAATAATAATTAGTGATTAGCAATTGTTTTTCTACTATATAAAATTGGTTTTTCTATTATCAGGAAATGGGAGACTCTGCTGTTGATTACTTAGAGGAAATATTTTCAATTATACACCTAAATGATTAGTAGTTTCTCCTTCTTATGTTTTATAAAAACTTTGATTTAATTTTTTAATAAACCAAATCTGTTATGAGTGGTTTCCAATCCACTATTTTTGTAATATTATTTGATTTTGGGAGATTCAACTCTATCCTGTGAGATATGAGTATTTGGATCCTAGATTACTTTAAATACTATTCACTTTTGTTAGTGAAAGGGGGTCTTTTTGTAACACATCATGGACATGTAATTCCCAAGACTATATGGAAAAGTTGTTCACATTTCGGCTTTAGACTAGCGTGACACTGTTCCATTTATGTTTTGTCTCTTATATTTTGGGATATTAATATGTTATACAACTTTAATCTCATTAGCATATAATGTTTCATTTTATTCAGCGCTTTAAAACTTGTCTATAATTTGTTGTTTCATATATTATATCTGTGATCGCTATTTCACTTTAATATCACTGATTTATGATTGATGTTAAGTTGATGTATCATATGAATGCTTCACATTAAAATTTCTTTTACTGTAAACATTCATCATTATAAGGTCACTAGATCTATATGTTATTACTCTGTTCTTATATCCTTGCTCCCAAAAACACCTTAAGCTTATTTTGGAGATGTTAGCATAAGCTTGTTACAGATTTCTCTCATAGGAAAGATAGCTGGAAGTTTGGATTGCACAGAGATATAGACACAATACGAGACTAATCTTAGGTTAGTGTTATTCACATTCAATTTCCGTTATTAGTTTATTAGTAAAATAAGATAGTTTAAAATGGTTGTGATTATTATTCTGTTCTTTTTTTAGATTATGTTTTATTAGTATCTTTTGAGTTCTTAGATTTTAAATTATTAAACAGAAAATATAAAAAATATGTGCTTTCTTTATCTACTTCATAAACGTTTACAAAAACATTGATTTCGCAAGACATCCACCAAAACTTGCAAATTGTAAATATCCTGTTCATTATCACATGTTCATATTTATGTTTCTGTTTAGCATTTGTAAATAATTAGATTCGTGTACATAGTATCGTAGTTATAGTTTTAGGGTAGTTTTTCTTTCATTATTTCAGGACCTTAGTTGGCTAACATAACCATTAAACCCGTTAGAATAGATCACACCAAACGACTTGGGTTAATTAGACAACCCCGATCCTGATTTATCCTTCTAGTTGACGGTGTATCACTTACGCCCGTCAACAAATGGCACTAGAAGGAGGCCCTAAATTCAATTGATGGCACATGGAGGTCGCAAGACTCCTCCCCCACACACTCGCTCCCTTGTCGTAACGGGTAGACGCTAAGAAAATAAAGTTACACTTGAAACAACAACTATCTCAAACGATAACCCTGAGATTCCCGTTGAACCAGTGACACCAGTTCCTCAAGGGGCCGACGTGCAAGAAATTGTTCGTCAGTCACTCATAAGAACGCATAGTTCTTTAGCCCATATCAGACAACTTGGTAGGACACTTAATCAACCCCTAGATTTCTCGGATATCCGAGAACAACTTCAAGGCACTGGTCTACTCCAAAACCCTTTAGGTGATAATACTACCAATCTTATCGAAACACCTACCCCTGGAGCTGGATGATCTGGTATCCCACCTTCCCCACCTGGTTCATTTCCATCCTCTTCAGGAGGAGAATCTTCAAACGAAGGCAATTCTTCATCAGAACCATCTCAACATTCTACACCACCAACTCCCATGGAAAATCAAAACAATCCTGCCAGACCTTGGCTCGATCAAGATGTCATGGTTGTACCTGGACCCCAACACCCATTACCGAAACATCCAGAGAAACGACTGCCCAAATTTGATCTAGACTCAAAGCAGTCTGCTAAGGATCATATCAAAATTTTTATGTTGGCCATTAGACTCCAGAGTGTTGAACACGAGGATGTAGTATGCAGATTATTACCTTATACTTTTGAGAGAAATGCCTCCACATGGTATTTTTCTCAACAACCCCAAACCTTTGTCTCTTGGGACAAGTTTGAAACTTGTTTCTTGGAAAAATTCGGAGATTATAAATCTCTGGAAGTCTTGATTATGGAAATTTCCAGCTTAAAAATGTATCCTAAGGAAAAAGTGAAAGATTTTAGCCAAAGTTTTTTTACTTTAAATAATAAAATCCCTGTAGATTCAATGCCCGCTGAAAGTTTAATCGTTGCATATTATGCTAAATCCTTGCACAATAATATAGCCATATGGGTCAAAAGGTCTAAAAAGAACACATTGCTTGAAGCCTTTGAGGAGGCAAGCCAAATTGAAAATGATATTTTGAGCCTGAAAGATAATCTTAGTAGTGTAGCTGAAACAACTTCATCCTCTAAAAAGAAAATAGAGATCCTTACTAGGCCTCCTCAAACTAAAAATCAACCGAAAACTTTAGACTTAGAAAGCGTGCAGAAAGATTTTCAAAAACTGTCCAATCAGGTAGTTGACTTGAAGAGATCAACCGAGGAGGCATCAACAAGCAAATAAAGTTTTAAACCTCCTTTTAGAAAACCTTTTGTTCTCAACCGGCCAAACCTGACCACTGAAGGTATAAATCTCGAAAGTTTACAGTACATTTAGAAAACCATGTTAGAAGCACATGATAATTCTGCCTCTACCCCTCCCAAAAATTCTGAAGACGTAGTTGAGGAAGAAGAACCGAAAGAGCATGAATAATCTCCTACTATCTTCGGTCACTTCTCGGACAATATCTTCCAAGCAAATTTTGAAACTGTTCACCCCTACAACACAAGAAACAAAATGCAAAACAAACCCCCTTCTGAAGTCGGTAAAAATGTGTTTCCAAAACATTCAAAGCAAACTGAAATTAAACAGAGCTTAGCAACTCCAGTTTTAGAATACAATTTGATTGAAGATCTAAAAAAACTGAGAGCTAATATTTATGTTTTCGAGCTGCTGAAATTTCCCCTTATTTTGCAGAAAATGCTTCAAAATATCGTTGAAAACAGTAAAAACAACGATCCTAGCAGCAAGAAATTGACAGAATTGGCTCAAATACAACCAAAGAAATCCCAACTAAAACAACATTTGAACTTCCAGATAAAAGGGATTTAGCAGGAAAAAGTGTAGCAAATGTAGATAAAACTGTTTTAGGGACAACAACTAAAAATCCACAGAATTCTGTTGTTAACACTCAAAAAAATGTCCCTCCTTTTTTGTTAACCTTTGAAATTTTTAATAGGAATGTACATAATTGCATGGTCGATTCTGCTGCATCGTCAAATGTGATGCCTCTATCTGTTTGTCAAAAAATTAATGCAGAAGTTAAACCTTCTGATCTCAAGATCATTCAGCTAGATCGAACAAACGTTAAGGTAATTGGTGAGCTAAGAATGTTCTGGTTAGATTATCTTCCAATCCTACGGTTCATCAAATAATTGACATTATCGTTGTTGATATCCCTGAAGTTTATGGTTTGTTTTTAAGCAGGGACTAGTCAGAACAACTGCATGGTTACTTTGCCACAGATTGGTCTCATTTGTGGTTACCTGAAAATGGATAGCCCAACAAAATCAGGATAAACCGAGAATGCTATCTTAAGCATACCGTGATGGATCTAAATGATGCAAATGAACCTTTCAATACATCTTCTAATTCATTTGAAATGCAGAGAATGAATACCTTCTTAGGTAATTTCATGACCAAAATTTCTCCTATTATTGATCCTGGGCAGCAATCGGAAGTTATGACCTATACTCAGACATCAGCTTTGCCAAGTACTGCTGACGAAGCCCAAATCTGGTCATTGTACTTTGATGGATCCAAATCCAAAAAAGGAGTAGGTGCAGGTTGTGTGCTCATTGATCCTGCAGGTAATAAGACTTTTATTGATTGCCGGCTAGAGTTTGAGTGCACTAATAACACCGTCAAGTACGAAACACTTCTACAAGGACTTAGGAAAGCTTTGGATATGGACGTGTAGAATTTCATGGTATTTGGTGATTCAGAAATCGTGGTTAAGTAGGTAAGAAATGCCATACATTGCTTATCAACACATCTGAAAAGATACCAAACCGAGGTATGGAGTTTGATGCAATTTTTTTTAGCATTTAACATAAATTTCATTCCTAGATTAAGTAATTTAGAAGATGATTTATTGGCCAATGTTTCTTCTAAACTATTGCCCACTGAAGGTATTTCCCCTAATTTGTTTTCAATTGAATTATTGTTCAGGCCGTCGATCTCGGATAACATAAAAAATTGGAGAGTATTCGATGATGACCAACAGATTATCAACTTCCTACATATGGAAGATACTTTCCAAGGTGCAATCATTGATGAAGGCACTCACGATGAAAACCTCTGAAACTTCACGGTAATATCAGATCCTAGATCTCCTGAATTGACATCTAATCTAGTAAACTCTATCCCCAGATCTGTTGTAAGACTAGAGAAATTTTATGACTTGCATGATAAATTTAGAGGGATAGTAAATTGTAAAATGAACAGTTCTTCTTTGATTTGTGAAACGATTAATTTAGGAACAAAGAAAAATCCTCAAAATATTAATTTCGGAACAAGATGTTCCGAGCAAGAACGATATTCTTTTATAAACATGTTAAAGAATTTAAAGACTTTTTTTCCTGGACGTATGATGACTTGAAATTTTTTGACTCCAATATCATACAACATGTCATCCCCATGAAACCCCAAACACAACCTTTTCAATAGAAATTGAATAAGATGCACCCTAAATTGGAATCCACTGTTAAAAAGGAACTGAATAAATCGATAACTTCAAAGATAATTTTCTCGGTAAGGCACACGCAATGGGTGTCTAATCTAGTCCAGGCTGTAAGGAAGAAAAGTGGTGAAATTCGACTTTGTGTCGATTTTCGAAACCTCAACCAAGCATCTGATAAAGATAACTACCATGTTCCTCCAATAGAACAAATTCTACAACAGGTGTCTGGTTCTAAAAGACTATCTTTACTAGATGGATTTTTGGGATACAACCACGTCCTCATGTCTCCCTCAGATCAGCTCAAAACCACCTTTCGCATCCCATGGGGCACTTATGCCTACAGGAAAATTCCTTTTGGACTGATAAATGTCGGCACCACTTTCCAGAGAGAAATGGACATTGATTTCCATAGCCTCATTAACCAGTCAGTCGTGTTCTACCTTGATGATGCCACCGTATTCTCTAAAAATAAGAAAGATCACTTGTTTCACCTTAGGGCTGTCCTGGAATGATGTTGCAAGTTCGGCATATCCCTCAACCCTAAGAAATCTGTCTTTGAAGTAGAGCAAGGTAAATTTTTTGGGTTTATAGTGTCTAAGGATGGAATGATTATTAACCCTGAAAGAACCCAAGCTATTGCTAAGCTTCCCCCTCCTTCTTCTAAAAAAGCCATGCAGTCCTTTTTGGGCAAGATTAATTTCATCAGAAGATTTGTCCCAAGCTTCTCAGAAATGGTAAGACCATTATATAATTTAATTAAAAATGATGTTTTGTACCATTGGGGACCACAAGAAAGTCAGGCCTTTGATTCAATTAGAAAATAAATAATAGAAGCCCCTTCCTTGATGAGTCTTGATTTTTCTCAGGATTTCAGTCTTTATACCTTTTCTTCTGACCGATATTATGCTACCGTGTTAATGCAGAAGAATGCTAAAAGAAATGAGATACCCATTGTCTTCATGAGCTCAGATTTCAAAGGAGAAAATCTTAACTACCCATCAATATATCAACAAGCATATGTTATTTTTAAAGCAGTGAAACACTTGTCATACCTGCTGAAATCCAGAACCAAAGTTATCGTTCCTTACCCAGCTGTAAGAAACCTGTTAGTCCAAAAGAACTGGGTGATAAAAGGGGAAATTGGATGATGTCATTACAGGAATATGACCTCGAAATAACCCTTGCACAGTTTGTTAGAGGTCAAGGCCTATGCAAACTAGTGACTGATTCAGTTGAAGAACAGGAAAGTCAAATCAACACCTTAATTGTAAATCAACATAATGAAAAACAAATCAGTTGTGCACAAGTTACTGTCAATTCTTGGTATGAGAACATTAACTTTTATTTGACACATGGATTTTCTCCCTGTAATCTTGATCCTAAAAACATAAGAGCACTTAGGCTAAAATCTACATCTTTCAAGTTAATCAATGATGTATTATTTCGAAAGAACTTTGATGGTGTTTTTATGCATTGTTTAGAAAATGAAGAGTCAGAGAAAGTGCTATCTGAACTTCATGCAGGTGAAGTCGGTGGTCACTTCGATGGAGATACCATTGCTCACAAAGTGCTAAGAGTTGGGTACTATTGGCCCACTTTGTTTAAAGACGCCCATGTGTTGTGTCATAAATGCATAATCTTCCAAAAGGCTGTAGGACGGGTGAAAAATGAAGCATTCCCTTTGCACTCTGTTACTATAGATTCTCCTTTTCAACAATGGGGCCTTGACATCATAGGTGTAGCGCCCAGATTTGTAAAGACATTTATATAGATGTAAAGACCAGATTACTTAATTTCTGTAAGCTTTTAAGAAGTATAATTTCCATAATTTGCAAAGCTATCTCTATACTTGCGTAAATAAAATTTGGCAATAATACTAAATTTAAATAAACAATCCACAATTTTGAGTTTAAATACCTCTCTCTATTGCTATCCGCAGCCGCTTGAAACTTCGCTTGAACCTGCTCCTTAGGACACCCCAAAACCAGCCACCCTACCGACTAGTACGCCTAGCCCTAGGACATCAATGGACGTCCTAGCCCTCCGAGCCCAAAACCTCTTCAGCCCCGGTGCACTGTAAATCCCACTGTTAACTAACTCTGTCCCAATGCTCCAAAATCTCCTCTCCCGTAGAATGCATCAATCCACCCCCTCATACTCCTTCTCCACCTCCCTTATCCCTCCTTCACCGCCCTCGCACATTCATTTCCCCCACCAAACACCTTATCCATTCATTTATTTCTTATTAATTGTCTTATCCTTTACTTAAATGTTCCCTTTTACGTATGGGTTACGTTATCCCCCTATGGGATACGTAACCCCATTTAATCATTACATTTTATTTTTAACCCTCAATTTAATACTTAATCAATTAATGACTCACTTAATAATTAATCATTCATTAACCCTTAATTAAAGAGTTAATCATACTTAAGCTAATCATAGTAAAAAATAATTAATTAACAACATATAATTAATTAAGGTTATATAATAATTAATTATAATTTAGCTAATTTTTAGGATTATTTATGAAATTATTCATATTAATAAGTAAAGGGTCATTACAATAGGACCAATTAATCATTCTTCTTCGCGGCAGCACAAGTATATCGTTACAACAACATATTATTTTACTAGATGGTCTGAGGTTGTACCTTTGAAAGTGGTGAACACAAATCGGGTAGTATCTTTCCTTAACTCTCATATCATCGCTCGATTCGGCATTCCTGAATGTCTGGTCTTTGATAATGCCTCTTACTTTTCATCCCTCGATATGAACGTTTTCGCTTTGGAAAAAGGAATTAAACTGAAGTATTATGCAAGCTACTACCCTCAAAGAAATGGCCTAGCAGAATCAACGAACAAAAATTTAATCAAGAATATTAAAAGGACAGTTTCAAAAAATCACAAAAATTGGCACAATGCACTGTATAATGCACTTTGGGCTGATAAGGTAACCCCAAAAGTCTCTGTTGGTAATTCTCCTTTATTTCTCGTCTACGGAAAAGAAGCAATTCTCCCTCCACATGTTTTACTTCCCTCACTGCAACTGTCGCAGAAAGTTCAAGAAGAGGAGTTCCCTCTAGAAAATCAAATAAACACCTTACTGAAATTAGAGGAAGTAAGAACACAAGCAACACAGGAACTGGATCAGCATCAACAAATTGTAAAAAGATGGTTTGATTCAAATTCTTCTTCAGATAAGAATTTCGATGTCGGAGACGTGGTTCTCAAGTGGGACAAATCTCACGAGGGAAAGGAGGAACACACCAAGTTCCAAAACTTGTGGTTGGGACCATTTGTAATTTCTGAAAAATTGGGTCCCAACTCTTTCTGTCTACATAATTTGGAGGGACAACCAGACACTTTCCCAGTGAATGGTCAGGATCTCAAAAGGTATTTCACCTAATGATTTCAGATCCACCTTTTGTACATATTGTTTTTTTTTTGAGTTTTCTTTTCTGTTTATTTTATTTTATTTTTATTTTGGTTCTTTTCATTTTGCTTGATTTTGATTTATTTTCAAATAAAAATGTCTGGGAAATCATAATTTTCATTCATTAGCAATAGCTGAAAACTCCTCAAAGCACTAGTACTGTGAATGCTAAAACTCAGATCAACAGAAGTAAATTTCTATTCAAAACAATGTTCATGGTTTCTCTCTAAAATTACGAGAAGACACGATTATCATTAATAAAACTCTTAACATTGTCCTTGTTTTAAGGAAAACAACTCGATTATACCTTCCTGTCCTCGAGATGGTTTCTTAACAAAAATCTAGGTGTTCAGATCATGATAAAGGTCGTCAAACAAGAAAATAAGTTGTAAAAGATCAAGTTTTGTTTTCAAAATCTGAGATTTTTAGCATCACCCCTCTCTCTTGAATATCATAAAGTTTATGTAAATTTGTAAACAAATACTAGAGACTTGAAAGCACTACAAGGTGTGGGAAGTGTCTGTAAACCTGTCGAGCCACTGAACAGGTCTGCTGGCAGTGGGTAAATGCATGCATGATGCCAAGGCAACTTCGTCGGGGTACTGAACAAGCCTACTCGTAGCAAAGCAATGTTGGATTTAAGAAAATTTTCAGGTATGTCCTTTTGAATTGATCAAAAGTAAAGATGTTATTTATCATGAATGGATGACTCTTGGATAGAATAAAGGTGTTAGAGTGGGTTAAATGATGTCCCTGCCGAGGCTATGGACGCCTGCTGGTAGCAGTGGCCCTGTCAACATTATCAGAGTCAGTTGCCTAAAAATCGTTTCACTCGTAATCTAGATTTGATACTAGATTGCATTTTTTACAGAAACACATATGATGCTAGATTATGTTATTTTCTGAGTTTTGATCAGGATGCTTGACCTGTTCTCAATTGTTTCTTAAAAATTCATTCTTTCTGATTCACCCTAACATGAATTTTCTAGTGATGCAGAGATAACTGGTTCTCCTAGTACATCGCCATTGTTTGCAGCCACACATGATTTTGATATTTAACACGATCAAAATAAATTACACTTTTTCGTCGCTGCCATCACCTCAAATTTGTAAACATTTTTCTGAGTTTGTTTGCATGCATTTTCGTTTGTTTTATTTTTAATCCATGACTATAAGCATGAATTAAACATAAAACTTGGCTTGGTTTAACAATTTTTGTGCCTTAGAAATATATTTTAAAAAACCACCCATATGTAATTGAAATTCAAATCTTATGAAATGGTTGATTAATCCATTTTCATTTTTTTTTGTTTTAATATGGTCCTTATGAATTCAATGGTTCGATAGTTCATTGTCGAATTTTTTTGATACATGAAGAGCCTTGGTTGATTTTTTATATTCTTCTCATGATTTCAATGGTCATATCAACATTCATACCAATGAGTACATACCTGTTGTACTTGCGTTTTCGCCTTACCTTGTTGGCTCAAAACATTAATGAAGCTATTCATTATCTGCATAGGGTTTTGTACTCTGTAGTTTTGGCACTCATCATGAGAGATGGTAAGGAATACAATGAACCCTCTTGTTTTCGTTCTTACTATCTGATTTATGATAACCCACAGACCCTGCTATTTTCGTGTCTCCACTCTCCATTCAGACTTGTTTCTGTTGCTCGCACGATTGGAACCTAAAACTATTCCGAGTGATCTCTGTTGCATCTTGGTTACAGTGGTCATGGAACATGTCCTTCGCATAGAGCCGAACATATTCCAAGCCTTATTATCCCATGATGATGCTAGCGATGACCCAAAGGGGCATGGCTGGTATGTATTCCTCAAAAAATTCGAGGGTTATAATCTTCAGGTAGCAGAAGCCTTCGTACGAACCTTTGACGGGTTCAGAGCTACGATTGGAGACATACAATTAGAATTGCCAGAATATTTTGTCAGCAAAGCAACATGGCTCCCATCAAAGGGCGAGAGATGGTTTAAAAACACCAGGATAGAAGAAGTCCCATGGAATTTGTTTATGACCTCCCGAAAAACCAACTGTTGTGTAAAAGGTATTCCTATCACTCTGTTAAAACCTAGATGGCATAGTTTATTGTTAATTATGAAACAACTTGTTACGTGCAAAGGCCGATACAGACTGGTCTTTCTCTACCATATCTGTTTGGTCAGGAATTTCTTAGGTTTTGATTTAAATATGCCCTTTTACTTATTGAGGAGCCTCTATAAGATGTCCAAGCGTTACAAATGACAGGGTATCAATTCTAGCCCGTTCCACCATGGATTGGTTAAAATCTTGTTGATGTATCATCTGTCGACCATGGGTGACAGTTGGGAGACCTTTTTGATGAGGAATGGCTTCGCCCAGGCTGATCCTACAACAAACCCTCTTTTAACAACAAACCCTAACTTAGACAAGACAGTGGTTGAAAACCATTTTGGTAATTCAATTAATGGACTGGAGTTTACTGGTAAAAACCCCTCTAGATAAAGGATCACCGTGTAGGTTTTCACCTGCAAGATCTCCAGAACAAGTGACTGATGAATTGAATGGAAATGATCCTCATGTGCCTGTGAATGATGCTAGTGTTAAGTCTGATGTCAAGAAATTCGGCAAAGGAACAATGCACAGATTTGGGTTTCAAGAATAAGAAAGCGGGTCGCCTAATATCTAGTAAACTAAGGGACCGAAATGATACTCATCTGAGCTCGATTGATCAGATCGAGATTGATGAGGGTTCAGATATCGAGATAGAGGATTTTCTAACTCAGGAAGATCCAGAAATTCAGGGTTCTAGGAGGGAGGTTATCATTCATACCGAACCATATGATTTCGTGACAAATTTACCACCATGCCTTAAGGTTAAAGAAGGAATCTCGGGTATTAGGCAAGATCTGAAGCAAACAACGGGTAAGACTGAAGCCGCCTTAGTCGATTGTGTCCCTCGTCAGTCTGTCATCTCCCCTGTACACTGTGATGGCTGTCTCGATTGGGTTGAGCGTTACTATACCGACGTTTCTCTCTTACAGGCCCAAATTAAAACTCTGACTACTCAGAATGATCTGTTGAAGCAATAAAACCTTTATCTCAAGGCACATGCAGAGAGGGAGACTAAACGTATCAAGAGATCTTGAAACATAGTCATTAAGAATACGACCAGTCTCGAGGAAATTATAAACTATGAACTGTCTAATCCCTCTTTGGCAGATTTTTAATGGTAAAACGTTTTGTTGTGATTTCGTTTGATTTTGTTATCTAAGTCGAAATAAGTAGTTTTGAATTGTGATTTCATTTACTAAAATAAAGACTGGCTACAGAATCTTCGATTCTTTAGCTAGTCCTTCTAATAATAATAATTAGTGATTAGCAATTGTTTTTCTAATATATAAAATTGGTTTTGCTATTCTCAGGAAATGGGAAATTCTGCTGTTGATTACTTGGAGGAAATATTTTCAATTATACGCCTAAATGACTATTAGTTTCTCCTTATTTATGTTTTATAAAAACTTTGATTTAATTTTTGGCTAACCATGTGGGCTAGGGCAGTCTAGTCTACCTAAGGAATTAGTGTGTTGGTCGGCCGATAGAGTACGTCGACCGACCAAGAGTGGTTTCCAATCCACTATTTTTGTAATATTACTTGATTTTGGGAGATTCAACTCTATCCTGTGAGATATGAGTATTTGGATCCTGGATTACTTTAAATACTGTTCACTTTTGTTAGTGAAAGGGGGTCTTTTTGGAACACATCATGGACATGTAATTCTCAAGACTATATAGAAAAGTTGTTCACATTTCGACTTTAGACCAGCGTGACACTGTTCCATTTATGTTTTGCTTTTTTTTTTGGGGATATTAATATGTTATATAACTTTAGTCTTATTAGCATATAATGTTTCATTTTATTCAACACTTTAAAAATTGTCTATAATTTGTTGTTTCATATATTATATCTGTGATCATTATTTCACTTTAATATCATTGATTTATGCTTGCTGTTAAGTTGATGTATCATATGAATGCTTCACATTAAAATTTCTTTTACTGTAAACATTCATCATTGTAAGGTCACTGGATCTATATGTTATTACTCTGTTCTTATATCCTTGCTCCCAAAAACATCTTGAGTTTATTTTGGAGATGTCAGCACAAGCATGTTACAGATTTCTCTCACAAGAAATATAGTTGGAAGTTTGGATTGCATAGGGATATAGACACAGTATGAGACTAATATCAGGTTAGTGGTATTCACATTCAATTTTTCGTTATTAGTTTATTAGTGAAATAAGACAATTTAAATTGGCTGTGACTATTATTCTGTTCTTGTTTCAGATTATGTTTTATTAGTATCTTTTGAGTTCTTAGATTTTAAATTATTAAATAGAAAATATAAAAAATATGTGCTTTCTTTATCTACTTCATAAAGGATTACAAAAACATTTATTTTGCAAGACATCCACCAAAACTTGCAAATTGTAAATATCCTATTCATATTTATGTTTATGTTTATCATTTGTAAATAATTAGATTCTTATACATAGTATCGTAGTTATAGCTTTATGATAGTTTTTCTTTCATTATTTTAGGACCTTAGTTGGCTAGTAGATCCATTAAACTCGTCAGGATAGATCACACCAAATGGCTTGGGTTAATTAGACAACCCCAGTCCGGATCTATCCTTCCAGTTGACGATGTGTCACTTATGCTCGTCAACACATCCCGTTGATGGAAAACAATGACCATGTTCAATATCATAGGGACATCACCTGATCATGGTCCCAATTAGATCCTTATCCATTGAAATGGTGATTCCCACTGGTTCTATGGGTCTCCAGTTACCCTTGTCTTAAGACTAGCGTAATCTAATGTTAATCTAATCTCGACTATTTTATACAACATTATATCTGCTAATGTACATTGTTACCTAGTTTTAGACAGAAGGAAAGGGATTACTCTCTTGCAACATACTTGCAAGAAAGAAACCCTAAGGATGACACAAGGGCTTATCTATTCCACAATGGATTTCGCTCCTGCAAAAGGAGACTTTATGGACTTAAATGCAAATGAAACTTTAATTTATGATGCAAATTAACAAAAAGAAAAACCTATGTTAATCAAGAGAATGATAGTCTTACTCCTAATAAAGAGCAAGAATATCTAAGAAGAAGAGGGAATGATTATAATTGTAATTGGGGTTAAGATGGACCTACAAATCATAAAAAAAGTTCAAGGATTTATAGGTTGTTCAAGCAAATACACAATGAAATAATTATGATAAATAGTTATCAAAAAACTAATGCATATACCCAAATATATCATGTAAAATGAATTCATTGTGAGATTTATGTTGAACTAATGAAATAGTTCATTTTAATTCAATATAAAGGGAAAATTTATTAACTTTAAATTACATCTCTACTTTTGGACAACAAAAATAACTAGGAGACTTTAAGTATTAGTATGCATCTGTTATAAAATTTCCTCTTTTCCCGACATTGCTTCGCTGCAAGCATGCCTGTTCAGTACCTCGATGAAGTTGTCTTGGTACCATGTGTGCATCTACTCACTACCAACGAGTCTATTCAGTACCTTGGAGGGTTTACACACATTTCCCACACGTATGTTCTTTCAACTCTCTTATGCCACCCTTTTGATAAATATATTTGGAAAATTGATTTTAGCAATTGAGTGAAGAGAGCGGGGTGGTACAGGAGGTTTTTACTTAAAGGACTGGATGCAATACCAGTTAAGTTTAACCCCACTAGTTTCTCTTTATCTACCCAAGTAGAGGATTTTATATGTGGAGGGGATGGGAGGGATTCAAAGTAAAGAATGTTGGAAATTATTTCCTTATAAAGGTAAGTTTATAATACTTGAAACACATCTTAATGTTCCCCATGGCTAATGGTTAATGTAAGAGAAGGTGAAAAATTGATAATGATAACCTTTAGATATATGAAATCCTAATGAAAGGCTAGAGTAAATATTTCCCCATGTAGGATAACCAATGTTGGATAAGAAATATTTCCCCATATCAAACAAAACAAACCAAAAACAAAAAACTTCAATCATTGCAAACAAAGAAAGAAAATGTAAAAATCTAAAAGAAAAGATAAATAAAACTCCAGTTTTAAAAATAAACTCCAACAAGACAACTTATGAAAGTATCTCTCAACAAAATAATGAATGTGCTGAAAGCATGTTTATCTGACTAAAGTTGAGATCTTAACAAGTTAAATATTACAAAGTTGAAGATAATTAGGCTTTTTATACAAACCAAAAATTCAAAATCTAGGCAGCAATGATGATTAAAAAATAAAGTTAAATCAGATTTCCCTCGCCATACAAATGACTTGTTTCAAAATTAAGCCCCCATGGAAAAATATTAACAATGAGGTAATAAAGATGAAGCTTATAACGATATTAAATGAAAGTAAAGTATAGGTTTAGAGACTCCATGATTTAGCTTATTTGCAAATTGATCAACATCATCATTGTTTGTCTAACTCGGAAGCAGGTAGAACAATGAGAGTAAATTCCAAGCAAGCATAAATGACAGACTTCCTGAAAATTCTTGAAGGCTTGCAAGAACAGAGCCTACATCAACAAAAACTAAAATAAGATTGAAATTAAAAACAAAAAGAAAAAAGTTAAGGATGAACATAAACATATGAGACTTGCCATGAAGATGTAACTTCTTCCTATGATAAAAATAAAACATGAAGAAATTGCAGATTTAATGAAGTTCACATACGCCTAAGATCATCAGTTTATTGAATCTGAACTTACAATAAAGTAAAACCTAAGGTAAACTAGCCCTACTCCTACTCTAATTTAGGAGAGAAATATGACTAAGTATAGTCATATTTCTAGTGGAGCCATTCAATTTCTTTGATACCTGCATATATATACATGTCAAACATTAGTAATAATAATAAAGATAAAAATATAACTAATCTAAAAGAAAAGTAACATTTATTATATACATTAGTACCTAATAAAACAAAACATAAAATTTTATTTACAAGAGATCTCTCCTTCAAGCAATTCTCCAACCATATATTTATTGGATCATAAAAATAATCATGGGAATCAGTTATGGATTGGAGAATGTTAAAATGAGAGGGAGAAAGGAAGCCATATTCAAATAATGCATTTTTATTTACACTATTATTTGCACTGTTATTACAAGACAGTTGGAATTCATTTTCAAGAATTTCTTTCACACAAGTAGTACCTGAAACAATGTGATCAAAATTAATGCTAGCATCTTCTTGTCCAAAAAGTTGAAGATCATGACAAGAAATATGAACTTGAGTGATGTCATTAGAATCGTAGATAGGCATGGAATTTAGCTTTTTAATTTTGAAAACATTATGAGAAGAATCAAGGTGAGACAAAGTTGTAATATGATCAGTAAAAGGATATCCTACATCTTGAAATTTAGATTGATCATGAGGGTTGAGAATACAAGGGCCTGACATAACCATCACCTAGGGTGAAGTGCCTTACTATCCCCAACCTCTAGATCACTATCATAAATGATTTCACATTCACTACCTTGACTATTTTCCTTTAGATCAGAACCAGAAACATAAGATGATGAACAAGTATGAAAATTATCGGAAAAATGATCATTTAATGACTCATTACTCTAATAATAATGATTAAAAGATACAAAATCTGTTTGACTTATGATGGTTCTTTTGTTTTGTAAAATTTCATTTAAATGAAGAGGAAATCTTAAATGATTATCAAACAAATTCATGTCAGCAAAAATATCAGGGTATAATGAAAAATGACTATTGGAACAGATACAACTAAATGTCTCTTTGTTCTCGAAATGATCATTATCGTTAAAAACTTGTTTTTGAGTTTCTAATATCATTTCTCCATCATTTTCTTCAGCAGAAGTATCACTTTCAGGTAAGGGATTAATTTGGTTGGATAAAGATTTTCCTTCATGAAAATAATTATCAAGATGTTGTGAAATGCAACGCTAAGAATCACTAATAATGATATAAAAAATACCAGTTAAATTACTTCTAATGAAACAACTGTCATCATTATGGAAAAAAAACAATTGTGTTGAGATCTGAAACATTTTCAGGATGAATTATCATTTCACTAGATGAATTTGTGTTTTCCTGAAATTGTTCCTTAATAATTTATGAATTGGCTGTTATAACAGGTTTAGTTATGTCATAAGAAGTAACAGATTCATCAATAGTAGAAAATACACTAAAAAAAGTTAAATTTTCTGAATCGTTATGATTAATACAAGGAAGTGAAAGAATGTGTTTAAACTACCCTATTAATTCATGCATAGAAGGTAAACCATCAACTTGAAATTTAAAGAAAATCAATTTGAATCTAAGAAAAAAATTGTCATAGAACTCACCTTCAATTCTTCACAAGTTCTCAAGTTCGAGGCAAACCCGATCACAGTGATACTATTGAAATTATTCAAGAACATTCAAGTGAACTCATCCTAGATACCTACCAAAACTATCTACACCAGTGTTTGTCTTGGCCTGTTAAGGTGAGAGTAAATATCTTGCACATAACACCCTCATCAATATCAAAATTTTTACAATTCAAAACAAATTGATGAACATGATTAAATGCACAAGACTTACACTAACCATTAAATTTTACCTTTGAAAAGTAATTTATAACCTTTGTTGGAGTACTTGATGCTCATCCATAAATACAACTCCAAATAGGAAGTTTAGGAGCCATTAAAAATGAATAATGATGTTAAAACAAATAGCTCAAACAAGAATCAAATTATTATGCACAATCATCGATAGCCCTCCTTCTAGCACAAAAAATGTTGATGGCAAAAAATCAATATGTTCAACATCATAGGGAGATCACCCAGTCAGGGTCCCAATTAGACCCTTATCCATTGAGATGGTTATTCCAACTGGTTATATGGGTCTCCAGTTACCCTTGTCCTAAGATTAGCCTAATCTAATGTTAATCTAATCTGGACTATTTTATATAGTCTTCTATCCGCTAATGTATATTGTTGCTTTCTTTTATGAGTAGACAGAAGGAAAGGGATTACTCTCTTGCAACATGCTTGCAAGAAAGAAACCCTAAGGCTGACACAAGGGCTGAGCTATGCCACAATGGATTTCGCTCCTGCAAAATGAGACTTTATGGACTTAAATGCAAATGTAGCTTTAATCTATGATGCAAGTTAACAAAAAGGAAAACCTGTCTCAATCAGGAGAAGGATAGCCTTACTCCTAATTAAGAGAAATAATATCTAATAAGAAGAGGGAAGTACTATAATTGTAATTGGGGTTAAGGTGGACCTACAACTCATCAAAAAAGCTCAAGGATTTATAGGTTGTTCAAGTAGATACACAATGAAATAATTCTAATAAATAGTTATCAGAAAACTCATGTATATACCCAAATACAATCATGTAAAATGAATTCATTGTGAGATTTATATTGAACTAATGAAATAGTTCATTTTAATTCAATATAAAGGGAGATCAAGACAAGTTTGAAAATAATGAATAAATATTTATTAATTACTACAAACTAATCTCCATGAAGTCATAATCAATCTTGGTTCAAATCATGTGCGACCCTGCAAAGATAGCTTTAAAAAAACATTCACCAACATAAAACAAATGAGATCAACAATAGTGCTCATATCAATTGCCAATACACTAATGAAACATAATTCAAACCAAAATGAAAAAATATCATCAAAGAAATAAGTCTGCAAATCAAATACAACAGTGTAATGAAATGAAAACTTATTATTACTAGCTCTAAAAGTTGTCATACAGTTCTCTCCAGTTTTAGATATAGAACCCCCATTACACAAGAATAATCATAGTTTTATATAGTTTTTTCCACCCAGGTTGAATCCTTCTCGAGTCTGTCAAAATTTTCTCAAGAATCAACTATAGAATTTAGAACAGAATCAACTACAAAATTAGCAAAATGCTAATTCTAGATAAAGCCCATCCAAAAAACGCATCATATCTCCCAAACGGTTCAACCTCTTCACAAATACTCTTAAGATAAGGTAAATAGGCATGTTTTTGAGGTGGGTTTCAAACGTTTGAATAGATTCATCACTGATCGCCCATAAATCAACCTGCAAAATTGCTTCATGTGAGCTGACATAACAACAAATCTGGTCTGCCTCCTTCCTGATAATATTTCTCCTAAACGGTTCAGTTAACGGGTGAATCCTTTTACAATAATGTAATTGACCCTGTCTATGAAGTGGGTTTTCAACCGTGTTTCCATATTCCTCTTGGTTTGCACATAATCTAAGTTTGAAGATAGCCTCCTGAAACTGACCCAAAATCTAATCCGACTCACTCAGATCATGATTGCTCCAAATATCTTCACTTTATGAGAAAATCCTCTATAGGTTAATTAAATATGTTTTTTTTGGAAGCGGGTTTCAAAACTTTTCCTCACATTATTGATTGTGATGTCGGGATTGAATCTACAAGATCGCCTCCTGAAGATTGATGCATTTCCAATATGGGAAAACATGTGTTAGTCTTATCACAATTTCTCCCAATTTGTTCACTTTCGGAGGAAATCCTTTGGAGGTTAAGCAAATAGACCCATTTTGGAAGTGGGTTTTCAATAGTTTGAAGAGATTCCTCATTTTTTGTTCAGGAAGAAGAATGGGGGATCACCTCCTGAAACTGATGTGAACTTTCAATTTGATCTTGCCCAAGCATTATTCCTTGTAGAGATGAAAAATCCCAACGGAAAGATATATTTGGAAATTGAACTTGAATAGCAGATCTATCATAGACACTTGTAAAAAAAATAAATTAAATTAATAACAAAAATCTATTAAAATATAAACTACAAGATCACCAGATCTTAATTAACCAAAATTAATAAAATCAAGTCTAATTGATATCATACCTTCTAGATAAAGCATAAATGTATAACTTAACTGGACATTAGGTTTTGAAATTGAGGATATTATGCAAATTTGAGGAAATTAACTCCAAAATAATTAATAATCACACAATTGTCGATAAAATGGTATAAAAATATTCCTCATAATCATATTTTAATTTTATGCTTAAAATCATGAAATTTGAAATATTAAAAATAATCAAAATTAAAGTAAACACAAGGAATTAATATTAGGAACATCCTCATCATTAATCGATTTATGATGATGTTTGAATGTCTAGTGAAAAGAAAACGATCCATTTAATAAGAAAACCAATCAAATAAGACAAATTCAAATGAAAATAAAGGGAGAATCAACATTAAAATAAAAATGGACCCTAATTTTCGATCAACCATAGAAGAAAATAAAGGGCGGGTTGTTTGCCATAACATATCCATAATATTATGTGGTTTAAAATATTGTTTTGTTTGGTTCACCCAGGTAAATACCTTTTCCATGGAACTTCCTTAATTCAGCCTTGGGAAGGTTCACTCCTTTTGGAGACCATCCATAAGTAACTCCATTACTGGAGTTAAATTACCTTGGAAAATTCTTTATTATTTGAAAGTTTTTCAACCTAAATACTACCTTTATTTTCATGAGTCCCTTCAAACACCTTATCAATTTTAGGGAACCTCCCATTTAAGGATTCCACAATCTTATGTTCCATTTGTTCCATCTTTCCATCCATTTTTTGTTCCAACTGTTCCATTGTTCTTTTCATCTATTCCTTATTAACATCCATCGTTCTTTCCATTTATGTTTAAGTATTCATGAAATAAACCTTTTTCATTGACCTCTCATTCAATTCATCAGTTTTATTGTTCAATTTGGATAGTTGGTTATGTATCTCCTCATATTCTTCATGAGTCATGGAGGATCTTTCTAGAGGTTCAATTGGTGAATTAAATTTTGGATCTATCTTTGGAGCAATGGAGAAAAACTATTGTGTCCTAAGAACAAGGGAGTATCAGTTGTTATAGCTCTTTGATATATGCATGGGGTCTGTTACCCCCAACCTAGGGGTAACTAAGGAGATCATGTCTCAAGTCCCACAGTTTGTAGACATGGAGTGCTGAGAGCCAGATGGACAGAGCATACCCATGGAGGGGCCCTTTTTTCATCGATGCATCCTACACATCATCAACAACAACATCCACCACACTAGCCTAATTCCCATAAGGTAGTGGTTCTTGATCCATGAGGTAATGAGTCTAGGTATCATGGTATGTATCACTCTAATATTTAAAGCATTTGAACATGTTGTAAAGGATCTTTCTTTATTTTAGAATATTTTCTTGGAATTTATGCTCTTTGCCTTATTTAAACCTAAGGGGGGTGTCATTGTGTCCTAGTAAGTTGGTTGCCCTAGAGAATATGTTTCTACTGGGTGGTTCCTTGAAAACTCATCCTCCATTCCCTACCATACTTGTCACTTTCCATAATGTTTACCTCCATATCCCTATCCTTTTGGGATCTTCAGGTGTATTGACCCAAGAAGGGATTGTACCTTACCTCAAGGGAAGAAGGGGCTAAAGGCTCAGAGGGTAAAAATAGCTGGAAAAAGATAAAATCCAATCATAAAACCTTTGAGATGATTCACCTAGGGATCCCCAAGAAAACAATGAAATGCTTCTTTGTAAGAAATGGGGGACCCACAAAATGAATGATAATGAATACTCAAGGTGTTAGTTGGGGGATATGAGGTCTCATAACGAGCCAACCTATCATGGTCATAGGTATTTAACGGTATGACATTACCATCATCTGGTCACCAATCCATGGTAGTGGCTCTTAGTTACATGACTGAGGGAAAGGGGGTCTCATCACAAGCCAACCTTCTCATTTCCGTGAGGTATTTGTGAATGACATCGTTGTATTTGGACACCAAGCCAGGACAATGGCTTCCAACTAATTCCTTGAAACATGAAAGAAAAATCTAACAAGAAGAATGGAAAACAAATGAGCTTGGAAAAATTTCATTGAGGACAAGGGGCAGCTCACCCGCCACAAAGGCACCCATAGGTAAGACAATACAAACCCTTGTATTCCATGAACTCGATGCCCAAAAGTTTACCCCACACCATTTCACATACACACGTGACTAGGATAGGTTTCACCTAGAAAACACCCTGGACTTCATAGTGATTGACCCAATAAGGCACCTTGAGACCCTTCTCATACCTAAATTTGACAAATTATATAACATCCTTGAGATTTTATTTGGTTTGAAAAGGGGGTTTTAATACACATGTTCGGGTATTTTGATTATTAGATGTGATTTAATTACTATTATACTTGTGACTCATGTACTCCTGGAGGGCGTACTTTTTTTCTTTGCAAGAATTTTCCCGGTGGACAAGTATTCATGAGGAGATGATCTGTTCGGACCTTCAAGAGGGCTTGGAGCCTAGGGATGGACGTTCAAACCCCAGGCTTGGGGCAAGACAATGACAACCATTTTTCACAATGAAGGAAGAGGATGTTGCCTTTGGAGGCACCATGGAAAGCCTAGACGATGAGGGGTCACCCTTCCCCACCTGGACGTTGGCTTTGGAGGCCTTGGACATCACCCTAGTAGCCCCATGATGTCACCCAGGGCTAGGGTTTGACATTGAGAGATGTTGGGCTGCAATTTTGACATGTGTGGCATGGAGGAGGGCCTTTGGAGGAGCAACATTTTGCTATATGACCTCAACATCTAATGGAGGAGGCCTAATGTCACCCTCTTTAGGGTTTATTTTATGAAAAATGATTTAATTTTGAATTTTAAGAGAAAATTGACACGTAGGATCTATTTTGTGAAAAGACACAACTTTTGGATTAATTAGCTATGATTTCCCATATAAATATGGTTGGCTAAGTTCATTTTTCATCATACCTCTGCCATTAGGGAGAGAGGACTGAAATTGGCACCCTTTCTAGGGTTTATTGGATGAAATTGTGAGGTGCACTTGTATTGGAGGCTAAATACTTTCATCTTGGATTATTTTTGGTGAAGTTTGCTTGGAAATATAGTGTTTTAATGCTTGATTATTCTTGGTGAAGTAACTAAATATGCAATTTTCATTTCATTTTGAATGGTTATGGCATATTTGCTTATTCATGTTAAATATTATGAAATTGTTTGCTTGACAAACCCTAGGAGAAAATGACTTAAGGTTCTACTTCTTTGCTCTTCATTTGCTATACTTTACTAAAGTGATTTAACCTAGACAAGCTTCTAAAGCCCTAAAGTGCTAGGACTTTAGAATCCATTGCCTAGTTGTTGTTGCATTAAATATATTTCAATAGTCTAAGGAAGAGGAAGGCGCTAGGGCTTAGAAGTGCCTACTCTCTAGTTAGCTTACCTCCTTAAAGTTTGGATCCTAGAGGAATTAAGGTGCTACTCCTCTAAGATCCTCCCTTTTACTTAGACAATTATAATCATCATTGTTTCTCCAAGTAAATGTTGTTAAACTCTTGACTCCACAACTCCTCAAAGACACTAATATCTCTTCTCTTTGGTTGATTGATTAAATAAACACTCAAACCTTAAGCTCTCAAGTATTTACTAACCAAAAATAACACTAACTTACCCTAGACAACTAATTTTATTGTTGTTGTTATAATTGTTTGCTACAACCATCTTAAAGCAACAAATTTTCTGCATTATCTACTTTTATTGCTAGCTAAACACTTCAGAATTTGTTCATGACAAGCTATTATCATTCTATAAATTAAATGTTATATTTTCATTGTCTTTTCGAGCATTTCTGAAGAATATTTCTTGCAGTTGTTACACATTAATAATTGTTGTTGTAAACTTTTCTATTGTTGCAGTTTTATATCAGCAAGCATATCATGTTTCACTACTTTATTGTCTTATTGAGGCATTAATATCATTTTTGTACTTGAAGCTTCCATATATATGCTTGTTGTCTTGTTATGGGCAGGTACACTTCATCTTCTACACTTGCTTCATCCCTTTGAGACATAAAATTTGTGATATCTTTGACTTAAGTGATCAATGAGAAGGGGGTTAATGTTTACATCTTTGCTTCATTTCACCAACCCTTTAGGTCACTAGGGACGTCGCCCTTGAGGTGGTTTTATTTTACTCATAAACAAAAAGGGATTTCCTTTTAAGGTGACAGTGATAGGTCACCCCCTTGTTACGCCTATATTGTTTCACTTTACTTGGGATTTGGGCAAGTACATATTGCGCGATAACATTTTTTTCGTCGTTGTCAGGGAGAATCAAGTCAATTTTCCTCAACGAAATATCTTTGGTGAGATTTTCCCAAAGCCCTTACTTTACAAGCTCACCTGGTGAATCCATTGAGGGTGATTCTATCATATTCCTTTGGTGATCCTAAAAGGATCATCTGACGACTCCACTAACCTTTTCCAAGGTGCCACCTTACTCTCAAATTTGTGATATTTTCAAGGAATGGAATCATGGCATCCTGGGAGAAAATGTATCCCTCTATTGACTTTGAAAACTTTTGGGGATACCCACATTATTTTGATATGAGATGGTTAGAAAACTCTCCAAGATTGAGATGCCTTCCCCTTACTCACGTTGTAGAGTTCTTGAAGTATGTATGTGAGATAGAAGTTGGAGGGGAGGATGTTTTGGTAAAATTATTTATTGTGGACCAAAGGGTATATCCTCATTCATAGACCTCATTAGTAGGTTTCTTGAGTTCACGAAAACACAGTTCCAGACATACGAAGATGTCCTTCAAAATATCGCAGTAATCCTAGAGGATGAAGGGTTTACCATTGATATTGTAGAAGACCTCAGAAGAGCACACCATGCTCAATACCAAGAACTCTCTAACATAACAGAAGAATAGACTTATGAAGAAGGTTTCCAACCCCTTGAAGAGGAACAAGAATTATCCCATAATTCTCCTAAAGAAGATTTAATTGAAGAACACGATGATGAAGTGTTGGTGTCCACTCCTCCTTCTAATGAAGTCATCCAAGCTTCCATTCCTCCTACACAAGAAGAAGAGAATATGGTTAGTCATTTTCCTTTCTAGGTTTTTAATGATGCCTTGTTCTATGATTGTGAAAGTGAATAAATAGAGGAACCTTTGGATGCACTTGTCCCTTCATGTTATAATGAGAGTGGCGCGTTGAATATTGATGAGTTTATACATGTTGGGAGACGTAAATGGGATGTGGTTTGCTATGATGGAGATCCCATTTACGATATTGAAGGTCATTTTCAATTGTTTCCTTTACAAATATCATATGAGATTGTTATTGATTCTAACATTTCGAAATAAGGAGATGACATGATTACAGATATATTCCAAACACCCGATGATGACTTAATGCAATGTTCTCATGATAATTTCCGGTCATACCCTGAGGAGTTTGACAAATATTCTTTTGATCACTTGGATTTATTCTATGAAGAAGACTTTCAATTGGTGTTGTGCTCAGATTTTGATAAGGGCGAGGACATGGTTCGCCTAAATAAAGATACTTGTGACAAGGTTTTCCAACTCCTTTCATTTCCTTTATCTCGCAATGTCACTAAGGATGCAACTAGGAGACATTCTTCTTGTCTCAATTTTTCTCTAGGGCAGGGCCTTTTCTTAGAATTTAAGGGTAGGTTGAATGCCTTAAGAAGTTTATTATCTCAGTCTTTCAAATTTCCCCTAAAATGTTGTCGGTCGTCCTCTAGATTCTTATTAGTCCCTTCTAAACCTCGAGGAGTGATGAGGTCCAAGCTAGTCAACTTTCAGACTCTTTGAGTCAACCTCTCAAGTTTTTGACCTTTCATGATCCTTTTCAGAGATAGATTGAGCACTTTTTCCAGAAATGTGAGATGGCATGATTTTTCCCCTCCCTCCCGCCTCCATGAGTTATATTTTATGATTTCCTATGATATGGTGCATGTTCTAACCCATGTTATTTTTGTGGTCAACTTGTCATTGTTTTGGTTTATGATGAAGCACAGAGGCAGGTGTTATAATGTATTTCTAGGATGGTTTCACTGTTTATATGATTATACCTATCATTCAACCAACAGGTAAGTGTAGGTAGGTAGGCATTTGCATCCATTGTATATACCATGCATACCATGTTAGTGTAGTTTTAGTTTCATTTTCATATCGTTTTGTCTCACTTGTATATATGCTAGATTAGAGATATTTTCTTCCTCATTTTGATTTTTATCATATATGGACAAAGGGTGATATCACCACGCTAGATATTACTGACATATTTTGTTGATATTTAGTAGGAATAGGTCATACCATAGATGTTGTGGTTCTCATGCGCTCTATGGTGAGCACATGTCCCCGAGTAGGATCCATATGTTACCCCCAACATAGGGGTAACTAAGGAGATCATGTCTCAAGGCCCACTGGTTGTATATATGGAGTTTCGAGACCCACATGGACATAGAATAGCCCTGGAGGGGCCCTTGTTTTCATTGATGCATCCAACAAATCACCAACAACAACATCCACAACACCGACGTGGTTCCCATAAGGCATTGGGTCTTTCTCCATGAGGTAATGAGTCCAGGTATCATAGTAGGTATCACTTTGATATTTAAATCATTTGAACATGTTGTAAAGGATATTTCTTTATTTAAGAACATTTGCTTGGAATTTATGCTCTTTTCCTTATTTAAACCTGAGGGGGGTGTCATTGTGTCCTAGTATGTTGGTTTCCCTCAGGAATAGGTTGCTACTGGGTGGTTCCTTGAAAATTTATCGTTCTTTCCCTAACATACTTGTCACTTTCCATGCTTTTTCTCTCCATATCCCTATCCTTTTGGGATCTTCGGGTGTATTGACCCAAGAAGGGATTATACCCTACCTCATGGGAATAAGGGGCCAAAGGCCTAGAGGGTAAAATTAGTCGACAAAAGATTCCCCAAGAAAGTAATGAAATGTTTCTCTGTAAGAAATGGGAGACCCGAAAAATGAATGATAATGAATACTCAAGGTGTTAGTTGGGGGATATGAGGTCTCATCACGATCTGACCTATCATGGTCATAGGTATTTAGCAGTATGACATTACCATCATATGGTCACCAAGCCAGGGTAGTGGCTCTCAGTTACATGACTGAGGGAAAGGGGGTCTCATCATGAGCCAACCTTCTCCTTTCCATGAGGTATTTGTGAATGACACTGTCGTATTTGGACATCAAGTCAGGACAACGACCTGCAACTAATTCCTTGAAACATGAAAGAAAAATATAAGAAGAAGAATGGCAAATGAATGGGCTTGGAAAAATTGCATTGAGGACAAGGGGAAACTCACTCTCCACAAAGGCACCCATAGGTAAGACAATACAAACCCTTGTATGCCATGAACCCCATGCCTAAAGTTTTACCCCACACCATCTCACATACACACATGACTAGGATAGGTTTCACCTAGGAAACACTCTGGACTTTAGAGTGATTGACCCAATAGGGCACCTTGAGACCCTTCCCAGACCTAAATTTGACAAATTGTATAATTTCCTTGAGATTTTGTTTGGTTTGAAAGGGGGGTTTGATACACATGTTCGAGTGTTTTGATTATTAGATGTGATTTAATTTCTATGATACTTGTGACTCATGGACCCCTGGAGGGTGTTTTGTGTTTGCATGACTTTTCCCGATGGACAAGTATTCATGAGGAGATGATCAGTTCGAACCTTCATGAGGGCTTGGATCCCAGGGATGGACGGTGAAACCCCAGGCTTGGGGCAAGAAAATGACGACCAATTTTCACAGTAAAGGAAGAGGATGTTTCTTTTGGAGGCACCCTCGTAGGCCTAGACGATGAGTGGCCACCCTTCCCCACTTGTACGTTGGACTTGGGTACTGTTGGAGCCACCCCTGTTTTTCTAGCCCTTCACAAGTTCCATTCTTAATGCTTGAAATCTAAAAATGTTTTTTGTTTTTCCTCTGAGATATCGATGATCTCTGAAGCTTGATCACACGAACAATGATAATTTTTGCACTCTCGAAACAAGTCCCACCTGTCGTAAAATGTTTCCTTTCTCGTTCTACTTTGGGATCTCGTGGATCAAATACTATAACTCATGCAGTTCACATGTCCCGAGTCATGAAACATCGAAGTCATTTTTGGTCTTCACTCAAAACACTAACGAGGGTAAAGTTTTCCCCAACTCATGATTAAGCGTCGTCGGGGTTTCGCGCGTCGGCAATCGCCGAACCCAAAAATTTATTTTCATAACCCCGATAGCCGGGAACACGAGTTCCTTATTCGAGTAACTCATGTCAAGGTTGAGGGTAAAAGCTTAACCGTGGTAAAAGATTTTCTTGGCATTTCGCCACTCGGCGTTGTCCTTTTTGAAAGTTTGATCATCTAAACCCCGACTCGCGAAGTCACGATGCAGTTATAACGTGATTAATTAATTACTTAATCCAAGATTATCTCCCCTTTTAATTAAGTCATGTTATCGCGATCTCGCGGTTTCGCAGCTTGGCATGTAAATCTCCCAGAAATTTATCTTCGAAGCTCCGAGTTGCGATATCGTGAGTATAATAATTATAAAATTAATCAAGCCCCAAATCGCGATTACCTTTAATTAAACCAAAATCCATCTTCGCAGTATTGGGAGTTAGAGACTCAAAATGTTAAAGGAAAATCCCCGATATAGCGAGTACCGAAACACTGTTAACAACGGTAAAACTGAATTAATTAAACGAATGAATATCCCGCGCTTTGATGTCCACACGATTTACGAGGTAGCGTTTTCCTCCATGCGCCAACTGAGAGTTTAAAACCACCAAAATTTATGACATTGATGAGGAAATAGGGTAAATCGACGTATAAGATCGGATTTTTATGACATAATTTATTTCCAAATGTGATTTGACAAACTTGTTCTGAAAGGTACCGAGTCTTTTGAGTATATAGCAGAGTTGTATTTCATTATAAAAAATGTATTTTCATAGCACGCAGAGCTAATCACCTCTGAGTAAACTGACTTCTGTATGTATACGCAGTTCTATCGCAGAAGAGCTAAAACTCAAGCTTCATCCATGGCTCAACGAAAAGCAACAAAAGCGAATGTTGAGGTTTCAGGACAAGGCTCAGACAATGTCTCTGATAATTCACGCCGAAGTATCAACTCGGTCCCGAATTGGTCATATGTTTCAGATACTTTGCAAGCAGAATTGGTGGATTACTCCGACGACTCCGACGACAACGAAAGAGATGATTTAACCACCAAGTACAAAATAGTTGTCCAATCTGGAATGCACAAAGTAGCAGCCAGACCGCGGTTGCTTCCATATTACGATATGGTCCGATGGGCATTGGACCATGTGGACATACCGACCAGGACTATCATGAACGAGCAAAGAGTCACCATCGGGACCTTCAGGCCGGAGCATCTGCAAACCATGTACAAACTGCTCACTATGTCCGACCACACATATGGCGCTGAGTTCTTGGAAGAATTCAAGGAGAAGGAATGCGAACAGTATGATAAAACCATGTCCTGTTTGATAAAGGATTGGGTCTCCAACAGCGTGAAGTTCAGATCCGATACCCACGATGTGTATTCAATCGCTTCGTTAGAACCACAATATAGATATGTCGCCATGATGACATGCCGGTTATATGGGAAAGAGGACACATCGCATTTTTTCCTTGCGTGGGTGCCTCTAATGTTTCAGGTCGCCGAGGGCTGTTCTTTTAACTGGGCAAAGATGCTTTCGGATAGCTTGGCCAATCGGGGCACAGAGTATCGAGAGCAGAAGGAAAATGGGAAGGCATCATCATTTTTCATGTCCGCGTACATTATGGACGCAATTTTTTCTATGACACCATTTCCATTGATGAAATGGACTTGGACTCCGGCTGAAGAGGAACCCATACATATATATCACGCAAAATTATGGGAAAACAAAGCATAAAATTTTGCGTATGAAATTTTTAACTGGGTGATGGTGCCCCTGCACGTCACCATTTTTGGTCACCCGCCACCCCGGATCACGGATAGCATAGCAACAAATCTGAGCAGCATCGCGGACTGGTATGTAGAAGTTGGATTTTCCTACTTCAGAGTCTTCGGGGCTTCTGTTCCCCCACATGCGCTGCCATTGTTCATTCCCAACAAGTTGGCTTGTCGCGAGGTTGCCCGACAAACAGTAATTGACGGTGTAAGTAAAGAGATTAAAGGGTATTCAAAGAAGGTATATCCGTCTTTTCCTATTCGTTTGAATTCTTATTCTTTATTAGATTTCGGGCATGCCAAAGCCGAGGCGACAGCCCTGGAAGACCTAAATTTGGTCTCCATCGAATACAAGAAGCACGATCCACAGAGGGTCATGAGCAATCATTTGGCTAATTGCGGTCTCAAGAGATTTGAGCATGAGAATTCATCCTCGGATGACATTTTCCGAGGAGCGAGGTCCTATGAAGAAATTCTAGCCCGAATTCAATCCTTGGCACCCGAGGATAGAGCCGAGGTATTGAAATTCTAGGAACATCGACGTAGTTGTCTCCCCTCTGTATTGCGAGGTGAGGGTAAATGTATTTTGGAGACAAAACAAAAGGATGCTGAAGGTTCTAAAGATGCAACTCCCGACCAAGGAAAACACTAGGACAAGGAGGAACAAACGAAGAATCCAGAAGCAGAGGAAAAGACTCCGGACCCGCCATAGAAACAGAATCCGGAGACAGAGATAAAGACCCCAGACCCGCCAAAGAAACAGAATCCGGACACAGAGATAAAGACCCTAGAACCACCAAAGAAGTAGAACCCGGTCGATACCCCAGGAAAATCGGCGAAACAGATCGGAGAACCCATCGCATCTGTCACCCCCTTGCAGTTGACGCAGGGAAATATCGAAGAAGTATGGATATTCAGTGAGGAGCTGAGGCCCATAAGAGTAGAAGAACTCCCTCCGAATGAGTTTTTCTTTGATAAAAAGAGAAAAGCAGTAGTAAAAAGGGAATTCTACCAGGAAGGAGAGTTGACTGCCAAAAAGTATAAAGTTATGACCGATGGAAAAGATAAAAAGAATGAGCAATTCGCCACTAAAATCGTAGGGATGCTAGGAGTGTATGCCTCGGTGAATCAATTCTCAGTCGGACTTTTAAAGAACCAACTTAAAAGAAAAAATCGCCTAATCAGGACTCTTGAAGCCAGATTGGCCACAGCCACAGAGAATGCTAAAGGTCAGGCAAATGTGGAAATAGAGCAGGCTATATTGGTCGATAAAAATGAAATAGAGGTGCTCAAAACTAAGCTTGAGCAAGCACAACTAGTGGTTCGGGATGGTCGGATGTAGGCAAGCCAACAAAGGAATTTGATTGAATAGCTGCAGGCTCGGGTAGAGACCGCCGAGAGTAGAATGATAAACATTGGGATGTTCAAATCCCAGGCAATCGAGATTCGGAGCAGAGTCTCTGCGGCGCAGTAGAATTTGCTCTCCAAGGTGGAAGCGATCCGTGACAACTGTTTATTGGTAAATCAGGTTTCCGAGAACTTATCGTCCAGAGAGAGGGATGTCGGAGCAGCTCGGGTTGCCTTCCAGGAGGCAGTGATAGCTACGAACAACAGGGTTTCGGCAGGCACTCCCAGTCTCACCATTCCAGAACAAACCAGAGGAAATATTCTATTAAAGGAATGGGAGCATAACATTACCGAAGGCAAACAGCAAGCCCAAAAGATAACTAACTCCTTGGAGGAAGCCTTTAACTCTATAGACAGTGAACTGCTGGGCATTGACAGTGGGTGCGATGTTGAGACGCTAATGCAAATGAATATGGAACATATCTCGCTTGATCTGAAGGATAAGGAAGAAATATATTCGGCCGATATCTCTCAGATGACTATGGTGGACATAGTCCAAGTGGATAAATGCATGATCAAACCCAGCGCGCAATTATGCGCCATCGACATCATCAATGAACAGATGGAGGACAGGCTGCATCAGTTAGCCCGAGAATGTTACTTCTTCGAGGCCAGCTATCAATAAGAACCATCATGGCTAATATCTCAGCTAGTGGAAAGATGTATCGCCTGTACCGAGCTTGCGCAATGACAGACATCTAGCACCAAGTGAGGACAGAGTAGGAGAAATGGAGCAATTGCACTCCTCCCTGTCATAACCGAAATTTTGTGACCATTGAGATTCTACCTTATTTGTAAAATTGTATAAATATATCATAGAAAGAAATAAACAAGGCTGGACCTTTTTGTGTCGTTTGTATCAGAGTTTTTTACATTGGAGAGTTAATACAAGCAGATCTGAAGATTCTCAATTCCGTCACGATTGTGTTACAAGTTTGCTTCCTTGTATCTTATGTTTCATTTCATTTCATATTCTTAATTGATGTGCTTCGTTATAATTTAGTACGACCACTACTATAGCGAATGAATTTTGGTTTTCTGCATTTGTTTACTATTTTTTCTCTGTACCAGCTATCAGCGGGTGTAAGACCAGTCTGCATTTTCAGAATTCTACACATATTCTCTGCTACATCGGTTAATTCCTTACATTTTTCCTCTACTGTTTATGTGTGATATTCTCCCTTGATAGGAGCCTTACATCATAGACAGTCAAGTGTTTTTCTCCCATCTCACACTTTTATTAAAATATAATACAGTTACGGGAACGAGCCTCTGATTTGCATTCATATTTTATTTTTGAAACCGTAATTTCTCTTTATACAACCAAATTGAGACAACACTTAATCCCTTTTGAAGTTTTTTCCACTTTTACTGTTCCTCCATGACTGTCCCTGTACCAACACAACCTGACATCGAACCCGGACTATCGAACCAAATGCACATTGGCTTAAACCTCTTTGATACAATTCTTAAGACAACAACCAACCGGGCCGAACTTGAACGATCATGGGTAGCCATTGAACAAGACATAACTATCCAGGAACAGTTGGAAGCCAGACAACGCCAACGAAGAAATATTCCTTAGTTTCCTTTGCCGAAGGTTGACGTTTCTCCCCTCTCCACCTTTTACCCACTTTTGGATGCCTTGACACTGTACTTCTAAGCCTTAAGTACAGACTCAGGAACAACATCTTTCTGGCGCCGTTGCCAGGGACCGAAGTTACGAATTCTTTTTCCCTGTGAAAACGACAATTGTTTTTCATTGAAAGTGTTACCCTTTGATAGTGGAAAAAGAGTACACACCTTTTAAGGCTTTCTAAATCCTTCACTTGGCGACTCCACAAATAATAAACTGACATCCAGTCGAAGGAATACCAGAGAAAACCCGGATGGTAAGAAGATTACGCCCGTTACCGATCCCGGAAAGATTCTAAAAGAGAGAGGCTCTCTCAAGCCAACCGCTGCAGTTTACAGGCTTAAAACCCCAATGCTGAAGACTAAAAGTTCTTCCGAACCCTCAAATTCGCTCAGTCCTCTCTTTGATACTAAAGTCTCAACGCCAAATTGCTTCGAAATTAGGAGTGATATCCATGCGACAGTCTCATTAGTACACAAAGGAAAGGACCCTATTGAAAGTTCGTCAGCTTTTGACGTACCATCTTTTCTTCAGTTGAATTTCCTGACTTCGCCAAATTCTGAAGAGTGTGTTACACACTCGATTTCCACACCCGTCGGTTCTCCCGATTTCATCTCTTGCAAATCCGAAGAACCGAGTCCTCGCGTTCCTTATCTTTCCTCGTCGGATTTCCCTCTTCGCAAAGAAAACAAAGAGTCACTTTTAATTTTCCAGAACCCCCTTTATAACTTTCCACAAATAACAATGGCAGCTACCGGAGGAGGAGGTGGAGGGTTTGTAGGAGGAGGTGCAGGGTTTATCGGAGGAGGAGGGGGAGGGGCCCCTCTAGGAGGAGCTGGAGGCCAAGGGCCTGCCCCCCCTCCCAGAGTTTTTGCGAAAGTTGCAGCCATATATGCTCCCTTAGTATTTCCCGTCCCTCTACATGACCTTCCCGAAAATTACATAAAAAATCTACCAAAATTCACCGGGGAAGGGGATCTAACTGCGGAAGAACATATTAATTTCTTCGTTCAATTCGCTGACATTCTAGGTATCGAGCATGAGGATGTATATTCGAGACTCCTTGTCCAAACCTTCGAAGGTCAGGTCAGAACTTGGTTTCGGAGCCTACCCGCAACTTCTATCCTATCTTATGACGCTTTGGAAGATGCTTTCCTCAGACAATGGGGCGAGAGGAAATACCATCTGTATTATTTAACCGAATTTGGGTCTTTAAAGAAAAAGAACTCAGAAACAGTCATGGAATTTATTCAGAGATTCAACAAACTGTACAATAAAATCCCAACCGAGGTTAAACCGTCCCAACCTGCGGCCAAGGTAACTTTCGCCTGAGCTTTTGATCCTGATTTCACACTCCTTTTGCGAGAAAGAAGGGGAGCCACCTTAAACCGAATGCAGGACGATGTGATAGAGATAGAATCTAATATGATGGCCTCGAGTAAGCTTAAAGCTAAATTAGAAACTGGAAACCGGGAGGCCAAACGCTTTAGAGAGCAAGTGGGTCCTTCAGGGTCAAATAGATCCGCAGACGATAGGGTGGACGATATGGCCAGGGTGATTAAAGAATTGGCAAATAAAATATCCAGAATGGAACTCGAATAGGCTAAAGCTGACTCTTTCCCAAAAAAGGATATCAAGAGGAACCCAAACCCCCCAAACCAACAAAGACAAATAAAAAATGAGGATCAAAAAATACAAGCTCCCTTAAAGAATGAAAATTTTATAGGAGCGAACGATTTTCAAGACTTTGGAGATTCAGACAATGATGTTGCGAATTTTGGTGATGACTGCACTCAGCCATATCTGACCTGAGAAGACTATGAAAAATCTCTAAACACGCGACAACCATCGAAAGAGGGTGAATAAGGTGATCACACTGATCTCTGTGAATCTCAACCAGAAACTGAAATGATAATGGCTGAGTTTCAACCAAAGTACAACATAAGGTCTAAGAGTAAGCCCACCTCAACTGCCCAACCCAAGAAAATCCTTCAAAGAGGTCAAACTTATGAGCCTCCTTCAGAAGAGACCTTATTGCCCAACAACAAAACGAAAACGGTAATCGCACAAGAGTTCGAAGTGCAAAAGGTTGAAACTCCAACACAAGGATCTGAACCAGTAAATAAAGTTATGTCTTCAACCAGGACCATGAGTGATAAAGTTGTCCAGACAAAGAAGTCGGAAATGAAGGAATCAGAAGTCTCAACCAAAGAAACAGACAGGGTGAGTGAAGCTTTCAATTTCGAAAATGAAATAAATAAAATTAAGATACCAATCCCTTTGGTAGAATTAGCGAAAAACCCCGTTTATCGCAAGAAAATTACCAGAGCGATGGGTGTCTCTGAGATAGAAAGTCTGTCTGATATTTTAAATTTAGAAGATGAAAAACCTAACATCACTTTTGGTCCCCATTTTGAAGGGGCCAAAGAAACCATTGCCCCCTTTTATATCACTCTGAATGTGTATGATCAGTTGCTACATAATTGCATGTTAGACTCCGGAGCCTCCCATAACATTATGCCTAAGATTATAATGGACAAGTTGGGCTTCCAGATCACCAGGCCTTATGGAGATCTGTACTCTATTGAATCGAGAAGGGTTAAGTGTTTGGGGATGATAAAAATCTGGTAGTTACCCTGGCCCATGTCTCGATTAAGAGTATCCTGATGGATGTGGTTATCGCAGATATTCCCCCTAAGTATGGCATGCTGTTATCTAGGTCATGGGGAGCCAAGTTGGGGGGTTCTCTTCAGTTGGACATGACGTATGCCACAATACCTGTGTTCGGTGGTCAGTTCACTCGGTTGTACAGAGAAACAAGATTAGCATATACAGTCAGTGACCCTCAAAACCCAAACAACTTCCCTATTTACATTGCGGACCAAGATCTGGGAAATTGTATCTTGTCTTTTGGTGATGGTTTAGACAGTTGTCCAAAAGAAAACGATATAGAGCGAGAAGAATCAGATTACATGACAACAGATCTGTGTAACACTAGTGTCTGGAAAATGTATTTTGACGGTGCTTCATCTTCTGAGGGGGCGGGTGAAAGAGTGATTTTAGTGGCTCCCGGAGGTAAGTTCGTTGTTCCCTTTTCCTATCGACTGCAGTGGGACATAGATTACACTAACAACATATGCGAATATGAAGCGTTGATCTTAGGATTAGAAGCTGCCAAAAAGATAAATATAAGTAACTTGGAGGCATATGGTGATGCAGAGTTAATAGTCGAACAAATAAACCGACAGTACCTAGCCAAGCATCATAGACTAAGAAAATACAGAAATTGTGCTTGGGATCTCATGGAAAACTTTTTCTCATCCGTAAAGGTCCATTTTATCCCTCGCGCAGAGAATCTACATGTTGATGCATTGACAAAGGCAGCTTCAACCTTCTCTCCTCCCACGACTGTCAAACTGAAGTATCACATTGAAATCAGATACAAACCCTCTATACCAGACAGTATCCGACACTGGAAGGTCTTTGAAGATGACGAACAAATTAAGAAGTTCCTTACAGCAGTGGGTGAATTCTCTGAAACTCATGCTGACCAAGAAAATCAAAATGACTTGATGTGGATCATGCAAGAAGGGGAAGACCCTGAAACCTTCCGAGAAAAAATTGCGGATCATCGTATGCTGGTCCTTAAAAACAATCAGATTCTGAAAGGATTGATTCCTTTGGAAAGACTTTTCAATCAGAACAATGTACCTGTAAAATCCACTTTGCAGCCCCAACCAGAAGAAGTAGAGGACTGTGATATAGGAGCTGAAAAAGAACCCAGGGTGTTAAAAATATCCAAGTTCCTCCCTCCCGAAGTGAAATATAAATATAAAAACCTACTCAGACAATATAAGGATGTTTTCGCCTGGTCCTATGATGAGTTGAGAACGTATGATACTTCCATAATTGATCACAAGATACCTTTGAAGCCTGGGGTCAAACCGTTTAGGAAAAATCTTAAGCAAATTAACCCCATTTTGTTACCTGTGATCGAAAAGAAGTTAAAAAACTTTTAGATGCGAAAATAATCGTACCTCTGAGATACTCGGACTGGGTAGAAAACCTAGTCCCGGTCAGGAAAAAGAGTGGGGAAATCAGGTTGTGTGTGGATTTCCAAAACTTAAATAAGTCATCTCTCAAGGACAATTATCCGCTGCCCAAAATGGACCATGTGTTAGAAAAATTTATTGGAGCTAACCGAATGTCTATGATAGATGGGTTCTCTGGTTATAATCAAATCGCTATGAATGAACAAGACAGGGAAAAAACTGCTTTCACCACACCATGGAGTACGTTCATGTATGACAAAATGCCTTTTGGTTTGATGAATGCAGGGGCCACTTTCCAGCGAGCTATGGACATCACTTTTGTGGGAGAAAGGGACAAGTTCGTAGTCATTTACCTCGACGATTTGACGGTTTTCTCTAAAACTGATGAAGAACACTTGATGCATCTCAAACAGACCTTCGAAAAGTGCCGCAGGTTTGGTCTATCTTTGAACCCAAAGAAATCACATTTCGCTATGCGGGAAGGTAATATTTTGGGCCATATCATATCTAGGGATGGAATCAGGATTGATCCTAAGAGGATTGAAGCAATAGATACTATAAAAATTCCCAGAAATGTTAAAGAGATTCAATATTTCTTAGGAACAATAATTTTTTTACGAATGTTTATCCCAAATTTCGCTGAGATTGTCAAATTGATCACAGGGATGTTGAAGAAGGACAACGGAGTAAATTGGACAACCGAGGCCAGAGCATCGTTCGCGCATATTAAAAAATTCATAAGCGAGGCACCTGTGTTAGCAAGCCCAGACTATCTGAAATATTTTCTTATCTTCTCGTTTGCCTCTGAGCATACTATCTCCGCGGTGCTCCAACAAAAGGATAAAGAAGGATTCGAACAACCGATCGCGTTTTTTAGCAAGAGCCTTAGAGACGCAGAACTGAAGTATGACATAATAGAGAAACAGGCATACGCAATGGTAAAAGCGCTAAAGGAATTTAGAACTTATGTACTACATTCAAAGATTATCGCGTACGTGCCTACCAGTTCTGTGAAAGATATATTGGTACAACCAGACAGTGATGGAAAAAGAGGGCGATGGCTCGCTAAAATCCAAGAATTTGATCTGGAGGTTAAACCGACCAAATTGATAAAAGGGCAAGGCCTGGCCAAACTCTTAGCGGAGTCAAATTTCAGAGCCCTTGATATCAATTGCCTGCAGGAAAGC